>BMAO01031980.1:150457-165966 GCA_019973975.1 Trichonephila clavata | reverse complement strand
GACATGCAAGTTTTAAAAGGTAAGATTGGGCTAGAAATTTGTCCTGAAATTTTGTGCTTGTCCATATGATGTAGAATTCTCTTTTTTAAATATTCATGAAGGAAAGCAAATTGCCCCAATATATACCAGGTTTGTATATGTAGGAATTGTATATGTTTGTATTTCATTGGAAGAGGTGCAGAAGCTGGTAGAATATTTTGCGGCATAATGAATCATCGGCAACCACCTACAAGGTTTTCTCCTTACGGTAAGCGAATCTCAAATGCTGTAAAATTTGTTTACGAGGACTCCATTCAAAATGCTGGGAGGGAAGCTCTTTGTGAAAATGAAGGTAATAATAATATTGTGGTAACGGGCAGAAGCACGGTTACACATCATCAAATGGTGCAGTTACTGTGACCAGCATTGATACAGGTAAGGTGATAGATGTCAATATTCTTTCGAAATATTGTGTATGTAAGAAATGGGCACATAAAAACATTGTTTTTGTCATGTCTCTGAAAATTCATGGTGTAGATATAAACAGGCTGAAGAATCGGGTAAGTCTTACAAACATAAAAAGTCTTCCGGTTGATGTTGTAGTAGCAATGCGTTCTATATTTAGATATCTTTCCCAGCCTGATTTGTTGAAATAATGTTTGCATCGAAAAACACAAAACCCGAATGAAAGTTTTCATAATGTCATTTTATCACGGGTTCCCAAAACAACATTTGTGCACATTGAAACACTTTCACTTGGTGTTTATTATGCTGTTTGTTCCTTTAATGATGGTAATGTATCCAAATTTAAAAAAAGCTTCAGAAAATGGAAGTAGAACCTGGAGAATATTCGGTAAGTGCCATGAAAATTCTCGATAGGGAAAAATGAATGGAAGCAAACATGCTTTTTCTGGATGATCAAAGAAAATTAGAAAAGATAAAAGAAAAAAAGAAGGTAATATTAAGAAAAGTAAGGTAAAAACCGGTTGCAGTACAGGATCTTTTTACTGAAGTAAAATTTTATACAAAAGCTACTCTCTGATTTCTATAAATCACATTTTTTTAAATTGTGTGTTCTTTTTTCTATAAATTATTGTGTTCTCACTTTTTTTCTGTATTCATGAACTGGAAATTTTTATTTTATATTTCATATATATTCTTGTGTATACTGAAGAGAAATTTTTGAAATATTCCTCAGACATTTATCTAAAAAGCATATGTTGTAACACAGAAAAGGAAAATTTTTATTAAATTCATTATTGTACTCTGTAAAAATTATATTTTTAATCGAGCTGATCAATTTTTTAAAAACAGATTTCACTTCTGTATAAAAATAAATGTTTATTTAATGCACACACAAATTTTTAAGCTTTAGTGTTTAATAGTAAAAGGTACATAAATATATCTCAAAATGCGAAACATGAAGCTTGTTATATACAAAAAAAATCATAAATTCCATGTTTAAAAACATAAAAATAGTTTTCTTGTTGTTTTGGATACTATCTATGTAATATTTATAGAAACTTTTTAATTCTAATATTTAAAGAAATTGTGTTTACATGTGAATATATAAAACACTAATGAAACTTTTCGAAATGCCATATAATCATGCATTACTGTCTTATAAAGATTATATTTTTTAATTTGTGTCTTCTTTTTCTATAAATTTATTGTATGCAGAACTGGAAATTTTTATTTTATATTTCATACATATTGTGAAAACTGAAGTGAAACTTTTGAGATATTCCTCAGACATTTAGCTAAAAAGCAGATGTCGTAACATAGAAAAGGAACATTTTTATAAAATTCATTATTCTACTGTGCAAAAATTACATTTTTAAACAGACTGATCAATTTTTTTAAAAAATTAACTTCTGTATAAAGATAAATGCTTATTTAATGCACACACAAATTTTTAAGCTTTGTGTTCAATAGTTTCTTAGTAAAAGGTACATAAATATATCCCAAAATGCAATGCCATTTTTCGTTGCAGAAAACTTGTTACATACCAAAAATACACAAATTTCATGTTTAAAAACATAAAATCAGTTTTCTTGTTGTTGTTTTGGATACCATTTATGTGTTATTTTAAGAATCCTTTTAATTCTGATACTTTAAGAAATTGTGTTTACATGTGAATTTATAAAACACTAATGAAACTTTTCGAAATGTCGTATAATGATGTATTACCAAAGCCATATTTTCATGTATTGACACATTTTTACATGGTATTTAAGATGCTTATAGTCAACTTGGATGACAGTAATGTATCAGAACAGAAAATTCTTCGAAAATTGATGCATAATTTGAGAAAAATGATGCAAATGCTTTAAAATATATCGATAGATTAAAAGTGAAAAATGCTATATATGTATTTTCTGAGAAATCTAAGTAAAAGAAATAAGTAAAAAGTCTTAAAAGTTATTGAGAATAAGCTAATATTTAAAAAAATAGTGCAAATACAGATTGTAATTCATAATTGTTTTGATGAAGTGACATTTTATAATAAAAATGCAATTATCTCAAAACGGTGTTTTTAAAAATGCGTGTACCTTTTTCTCAGAACCTATTCAACGGAAGCACTTGCAATCTTCACTGAATATTACTGATATCTAACTATATATATTGAACGGAGCTTTTATTCATATTCCCATAATATTTTTGTAAAAGTCAGTTATCGTGGGAAAAAAATTACATTTTTCAAAAAATTCATAGTGATGCTGTTGCGATGAATGTTTTTGAAAAAACTAAACAATATATTTGAAAAAGCTTCCGATCATTTTAAATAAAAAAGTCAAATTAATATACAGGAAAAATTTTAAGTCTGTACATTTAACAGTTTCTGAGAAAAAGGTACATAAAAATGCTCAATTTAACATTAGCGGGATAGGGGATACTGACTATTCTTAATAAATCTACTGTCGAAACTTTTGTGCACGACAAAGCGTAGAGAGAGAGAGAGATGAGCTTGGATTAGACTTATTCGGAGGTGAGGGAAGACAGAGAGATTGGGTTATGAAATGTTAAAATGTGCATTGTACTGTTCCTTACTGAGCCCTCATTTATCAATAATCACTGTTTTTGGTTATGTTGTGGAGAAATAATTTTATTTTTAGTCTTAAATCATTTCTCCATAATTGGGTCTTTTTCTCATTATTTAAAAAATCCAACCGCCTTGTGGCAATGTTAGTTTTAATATTTTTTCCCCTAATTTCCATAGTACATCTTTTCTGCAAATGTAAGTTACTTTTAATAATAGTTTTTACCTCTGAATAACCTTACATTCTGATTTACACATTTTGAATTTAATCGTTTTTTTTCTCTAATTTTAAAAATAAATATTCAAAAACAAATCATACCCAATGGCATAAAAAGTTTCCTTCACATAAAAAGAAGTATAATTTTTTTCTGTGGTTCTCTTAGAGTCGTTCACTTTAATGTAGAAATGAGTTAGTTGCTAGTTCACTTTCTGTATATAAATATATTTAAGTACTAAGCATATATATATATATATATATATATTCAACTGCCTTAAAAAATTATGTTATTATTTAAACGAATTAATTATTTTTTATTATTTTAATTCGTATCTTCAAAGAATATTTATAAATACAAACTATCATTCAAACATCAGGATATTTTTCATTTATAATTTTTTGTCTCGTAATGTTATTTAATTACCTTTAATTGCTTGATTAATTATTATTAAACGTTTATCTAAGCTGATGCCGAACATTTCTTCAGTTAAGAGTAAAAGCTAAGCGAATTGTTGTGTTCATTCTAATTAAATATGTATTTATTTTACAAACATTTTAATTATAATAATTATTTTTGTAAGTTTTCATATTGTAAATGTAATTAGTGGATACAGATTAAGAATAAATCACCTCTAATTATTTAATTAATTATTTCCTATCGTTTTATATTCGTGTCAAATATGTATTTAAACTAATGGTTATTTTAAACTAAATATTTTGAGTACAAATGTTCTTTTTTTCGAAGTATTATCTTACAAATATTCAAGTAATTATCCTTCAAAAGATAAACTCTGTTCATTTATAAATTTACCTTTAAAAAAAAAGAAAAAAACTAATTTGCGAGAATGCATGCGTATTTCTTTACAAATGCTTCATTAGTTGGAGGGTTTATGTTTCTTTTTAGAGCAATCTTTCTTTCTGTGATTTACTTACCAAACTAAAACCTCTCGAAAAATTGAGAGGAATTCGTGTTTAATTATTCGCAATTACTTCTGAGCATAATTACTACACGAGAAACGTGTCGAGTGATTTTTAACCTGCATTTTCAAATTAGTTTTGGGAAAGTTTTGTGAAATACGAACTCAAGAAAATGAAATAATTTGTTATTCTAAGAAGACAAGGTGGAACTGCTCATTTTCTCTTTTCTAGTTGGAAAATGGATGTTATGCATGCAATTGGGATCTAAATCATTCTCACGTATCACATTACTTTCACATAACTTGTATATATTTTTTTCATGATTGATTTACTTTGTAGTTTTAACTAAAATTGAATTATTTAAAGAATGAAATGTGTTTCGTTTTCTTTTTTTTTTTTATATTTCGTTAAAGTTATTTAAATAATATTTTCTTATACTTCCCAGCAAAAAGTGTCGGGAAAGATATTTATGTAAAAAACTACCTTCTTTATCCACCAGTAGCTTTCCGGGAATAAAACTTTACTACATCGATCTTTACGAAGAGACATAGGCATTTTTTCTCCAAATGAGATGCATTTTAGCAACTAAGCCTTTGCTTATACGAGTCCCAAAATGTGAGAAGCATTTCATGGTGGCACATCCAGAGATGGCTCTAGTTACCAAATTTTGACACTTGAATTAATTAAAAATCAAGCTCTCGTCACATGGTAAATACTTCCGAGATATAATTTTGCTGAGAGTGCCAGAGCTAAATTAATTCTAAAAGGATCTTCTACATGCCACATAATCATGATATGCATGCCTACCATTTCCGCATGCCGAAAACCTATTGACTCCAGCCGTGGTTGAATCCGCAACCATAAGCTTTTGACAGCGATTTTAAAACTGTGGGGCGTAAGCATATGGATAAATCAAAAATAAAAGATAATTTTTATAAAAAATATTAACTTAATGAAAGGAAGCAAAACACAAAATACATTCTGATATAATAAGAAAATATACTCATTGCCATAAAAATTGGCTCACCAAGAAATAATTGTGGGATCGTAATGAAATTTGGCATGAAGGTACATGTCGGGCAGATATGCAAACGATTAGAAATGCAGCATGACTGCGCATTGCGTAATGCTACTAGAGGGCAATGAACTTCATTCTCTTTGCTGTGTGGTCAGTGGGGCGAGTAGCTCGTCAAGAAGGCCGTTCTGATTTGATTAAGAAGAGGTGTTGGTACAGAGAACGGAAGAAACCCCATTTACACAGCGGCCAAGCTCAGGACGCCTTCGAACAGACCAGTCGTTGAGAAGACCGTCACATCATCAGACATGTACTCATAGAGTAAATTGCCTCATTGGCCGCTGTTCAGACACAGGCAGAACCTTCTACTGCGGGCCCCTGTGTCTTCCTAAACCATCGCAAGGCGGCTGCCTGAAAGACATCTGGTATCGCGGCGCCCATTACTTGTGCTACCAATGACACCCACACACCGATGTCTTCATTTAGTATGGTGTTGCGCATGAAATTGGACTACAACAGAATGGAACCGTCAGTGACGAATCTAGATTCAACTGGAGCAGCGATGACAATCTTGTCCGAATGTGGAGGCCCGTGGTCAATGCCTCAATCCTACCTACGCTTTACGGCAACACACCGCTCCCTCATGTGGTGTGATGGTATGGGGTGCCATTGCCTACGATACACGGTCACCTCTAATATTGATAAATGGTACAATGATGGCCTAGCTGTATGTCCATGACCTCCTTCATCCACATGTGCTGCCACTCATGGCAGAGCTCCCAGGAGCCATTTTTCAACAAGACAACGCTCGACCGCGCACGGCAAGGATGTCACAAGACTGCTTCCGCCACATTACTACCCTTCCCTGACCTTCTCTATCACCAGAATTGTCACTAATCGAGCATATCTGGGATCATTTGGGACTGCAAATTGTGCAGTCTACGGATTTGGCTGAACTAGAGGCACGTTTACAAAAACTGTCGAACGAGATGTCTCAGGACATCATACGGAACTTATATGCCTCAATGAGCGCTCGTATCGTATCGTGCATTTGCGCTAAAGGGGGTTCAAGAGAGTACAAAATTTTATAATCATTTGTATTTTGTTCTGCAATAAATTATCCTTTTTCTTTGATTTTCTAATCGCTTACTTATATCAATGTAATACTTACATATGTAAAATTTCGTTTCCTTTTGACGACTTTTTCTTGGTGCACTAATTTTTATGGCAATGAGTGTAACATGCACATATATTTACACTGATATAATATAATAAATGTATCAGAAGTGCACAATGTATTTGATAGTTAATTTATCAAAACTAAAATAAATTTAATAATTGTTAGTATTGAAAATAGAAAAGGTATACGAAATATACTTTTGTTTTCAGTGCAGAAAATTCATCATCCACCCTTGCCTAAAATTCAAAGTGTGAGTTATTACTAAGTGTCCTTTTGATTTCGCCGCTTGACATAAAATCTATAAAGATTTCTTCTTCGGCAGTTGACAGCCTTTCTGTATCAGAGCTCCTGGCAACCTTAGTAACTACTTTAATTAAAAATTATAATGCAATCTGTTTCAATTTAAAAATTATAACGAAAATGTATCATAATGCTTAAAAGTTACTTACTTAAACTATCCATTGCTTCAAAGTAACATATACGAAATTTAATACTTACCTTGATAATTTGTACGGTTTATAATTAAGGCCGTATTATGGCTTCTAAAGCTCCACAAAGTACAATGTTATTGCATCTAATACGCTGTTATTGTATGGAGGGGGGCGCAATGAAAATTATGATTGAAAATGGGGTCGCAAATATTTAAAATTTGAGAAGCATTGGCGTAAGTTTGAGAAGCATTGGCCTGCTACCGCCAACCGCTCTAGCCGACAATCGATAGGTATTAAATCTAGGACAAGAGTGACAATAAGAGTTAGATTAATGTCGCACTATAAAGCAACATGAAAACTATTGCCAGTGTACAACGCAATTCTCAACCCTGAACAAGTGTCGAAGAAGACAACTGAACTGACTCCTCCTCTCCTCACTACCACACCAACCCAACGAGGGATTTTAAACAGGTTTAACGTGCATCAGCTACCCATACATGGCGATTTTTTACTGGCAATAGGACAGGAGCAGGATACGCCAGGTACAACATCATGAACATGATGACCATGACTATGACCACCACATCCTTGTGGGAATTTGAAAAAAATTCCTTCAATAAATGTCGGGTTGTCTCCGAGTACAACGTTGATAAACGATAAAAATCATTTTTTTTTAAAATTTTGCACGGTAAAATAACAGTAGGGCTATTGGCGATGGACATCGTAACTCTGAACCCTGTTCAAGTGACGAGAATAACACCTAAGTTGTCACCCTCTCTCCAAACTGCCACACCATGCGAACGGGATGTATTTTAGCTCGACAGATTTAAAGTGCATCAGCCCCTCCTCTATACATTGTATCTTCAGTAGCATCAGGACTTCAACCAGCGACACGCTGGCCGCGAGTTCGGAACCATAACCAATAGTTTACGGAGAACCTAGAAAACGAGAACAACTTTCAAAATTAATACAGCTTTTATTATTATGTACATCAGGTATAATATGCATATATATGGGGGTGAGTCTTAAAATAAGTGTCCCTTGTTGACTGTAGTCAGAGTTGTGAATGACAGTCAAAACATATATAATGAGACATTAAAGATATGACATAATGCTGTTCTTTTTGTAAAATAAATTCTTCAGACCTCTTCTGAACAGCACAGTTTGTTATGGACAAACAAATAAAACGATAATGAGTAAAAACGTAATTAGCACACAGCGTATACATCGAGGTGTGGTCCCCGTATAAGAAGTGCTTTGGAGGAAGCGAGAAAAAACGCGTGGGCGCATCGCACCGATATACTCGCGCCAGAAAAAAATAGTTCACTCGCTTCAACCCAAAATATAACTTTATTTTTCCACCTAAGTACCAAGTATATTGAAACACTTGGTCATACCGCTTAATAAACTTCAAAAATCCCTTCTGGAATAACTTAGGGCTTTGCTTACGGACGAAGAATTTAACGGCTATGAGCAAAATATGACACAGCAGGTGAAAAAACAAGACACCGATACATCATTCGTTAGTACATTGGGTACATGCTACGCGGTAGCGTGCGACCCTGTCGAAATTAAAAGAGGCGATTCGGAAAAAGCGCGGCCTGGACTTCTCAGATCTTGCGGTCTGTTGTTGGATGACTCAGAGACGGCAACACAGAACCATATTGTAACTCTTGGTTTTAGCACCTACACCATCCGCCATACAGAACCTGATTTTGCACTAAGTGACTTTCATCTGTTACCAGTTTTGAAGAGGAATCTCGCCGGGAAAGTCGCTTTGGAAGCAATGCTAAAATCAAACAAGCCTATAATGTCGTCTTCCTTGTTTCCCTAAGTTTTTCCAGGGGGGCTTTTTGAAGTTTATCAAGTGGTATGACAAATGCCTCAATGTACTTGGTATGTATGTAGAAAAATAAACTTATATGTCTTACCTTTATAAAGTTTCATTCTATGTTTCGACGTTCGTACACAACTGTAACCACAGTCAACAGGGTGAAATATATTTCCCAACTCAACCATTTATGTTTATAATTGAAGGTAATTAAGTTTGTATTTGTAGAAGGCGTGTATGTGTGGGAATTTTATGCAGCTTTTTAGAAATAAAAAACGTTAAGGAATTATTAAAAAAAAATTTAATATACGTTTTTATTAAAAAAAAAATTTAGTCTAATTTTTTTCAGTGATTAATATTTGTGGATAATTTTGACAATAAATATTTTTAATCGATATAAAATATTTAAATATTATTCATATAATAAAAACATATTATTGCAATTATTTCCTCTCCTTTTCAAAATATTAATTGATATTTATTTATTATATAACTTATCGAGGAAACTGATTTGAATCAATTCCTGTTAAAGCATACTTAATGAGGAAAGTTTAACTTATTTTATAATTATTGTGTACATATTCACATGATACTTAGTGACGGCTATTTTAAAAAGAATTATTATTATTTTTATAGACGTAATAACATATTTTGATTATATTCTGATATATTAATCGCGTCAATGTGACACGATAAAGCTTTTATTTCTATTTCATCCATTAACTTCTAACAAGTTTACCTAGCCATTGAGCCGTTTATTTTATTTTATCTCTCCATTAATGAGAGATGCTAGGAGTTTCACTGATTATTTTTCCTTCACAGGAATTTCATTAAGAAAAAATGAGTCATTTTAACTCTATTATATTGCTTTCTAAGTATACGACCAAACGTTGCTACAATCTAAATTTTCTTATAATCTCTCTAATAATAACTCACATATTATTTGGAAAAAAGATTTTATAAAATTGTTTGTGATTCCTTTTTTACACTTTCTTTTACTTTGCATCGTAACTATTAAAGTCGGTGTTTGATGTATTGTTTGGATACGTTGTTAAGAGTACGTACTCTGCTGATTTGGATACGTACAAAGTACCCAAATGAGCTCTCTAAATGGAAGTTGGGTTCCTTTTTTTATTTCGTTCACATATTATACAGTCGTCTGATTTAAAGAGCCGCTATTTAACCAACATCACGATTTAACGAATTTTTTCCCACGATTAAAATCGAGGGAAAATCCCTATTTACCGAATAATAAACTCCGAATTAATGAATTATTTCAACTACCGAAAACTTTTCTTTATTAGTTTGGGTTAAAAAAATAGGACTTTAAATGTGATATATTTTTTGCCTGGAACAGAAAAAGACTCTTCTTATACGTAGCAAATTTCGACAGCGAAGAGTATAGCCCATTACTGGACTTTGCAAGTGCAAATGAGTCATGAGTGTTACCTACCATGTGAATTTTGAATAGGACAGGCACAAATCCTTTATTTCATTTCATAAAGCAGGGTATATATAAAGAGATTTTGCGGTTTGCTCTCTTTTCTGAGAGAAGTGAGGTTTGTTATATGTACGGTTTTGTAGAAAATGTTGTTTTTGAAAAATTGTTAAGCATTTCAGATTGTCGAAACCAAATGTGTAGCGATTTTTATGCAGAAATTGATACTGAAATTCCTATCAAAACTGTTACGCTTTTTAATTCTTTACACTGTTTGTAAACTGTGAAAGAGCGTACCTCCTACATCAAAATGTAAAGTGTACTCAGTATTTTCTTTTCGGCATAAAGTCAAAAAAGAATTCTTTCCAGTCAGGAATTAAAAAGTTTTCAAACATCTATTAGTCACTATATTAAAATTTCCTATTAAGTGGTGCCTAATAATTAGCTAATAATATTTTTAGATGCTTAAAAAATGTGTAATTTCTAACAGTGGATATTTTTTGTGTAGCTGCTTATAGAATTTCCAAAAGGTAAATGTAAAAAAATTGTATTTTGTTTGGACTCCGATATAACGAATAACCCCAAATTAACAAACAAAAGTTCGGTCCCAATGAATTCCTTAAAATGGGGTCCTACTGCATTTCTAAGCTTTTATATTTGGAATCTGTTGCTTTTTTTCTGTCGATTGAAACAAATTGTTAAAACTAATAAAATTAATGTATTTAACATGCATTTCATCTTTGGAGCTACTAGCTCCGGTTATTTATTTATTATTTTTAAAAAAGGCTATTTTTTCTGGCATTCAATAATGTGAAAGGTCAATCCATTTTGTGCACTACGGGGAACAACTGTAGACACACGAGAAAATTCTCAAGTAAACTGGTCAAATATAGTAGAGTTAATTACTTAAAAAACTGTAGCATCTTAAGAAATAATTTTTTATATAGGTGAGTGAGTGAATATTGACGTCACAGTGTTGAGCTATATGAGGGCTTTTGTGGACGGACCTCGTAATTTTGAACTATGATCAAGTGACGAGAAGGCATATGAGCTAACACTCCCTCTCCTAATTTCCACACCACACTACACCAACTGCAGGAGGTTTGAGTTTCGACAGATTTGACGTGCGTCATTCCTCTACATGGTTGGTCTTCATTGGTACTAGGCTCGAACTCATGACACGCTGATTATGAGCCCATTATCTTGACCACTAGGCTACTGTGGATTATTTTTCGTATGGGAGGAGATGGAAGTTTTATTTTATTTTATGTATGGGAGGTAAGTGGGAGAAAATCAATTTTATTTGGCTTTAAGCTTTGGATCCTTGTGTTTTTAGAGGGTTCTTTCTTTCATGCTGTTTATGCTGGAAGTGTAACAAAATTCTCATGGTCATAACGTCTGAGTGTTTATTGTTCGAATATGTGGCCTGCGTTGTCGAATAGTGTGTTCGATTTCTGGTGCCAGTGAAAACCCACCATGTAGACGAGCTCACGCCTTGCTCAATCTATTGACGCTCAAAGTTCTTACGTTGGAGTACTGTGGAAGTTTAGAGAGTGGGCTGATAGCTTAAGTATCACACCCTTCCCTCAAGCGAGTTTCAAAATTACGTCGATACTTAAGCCCTCTTTCAGCTTCCATTTGCGAAGTTACTATAAAAATAGCAAGTATACAAAGCTCCCTCATTCTAACTTGATCAAGGTTCTGAAGTTGCAGTATGCCTTATGAATAAGATACATTCTTTTATTCAGCCACAGAATGAAAAATCTGAAAAACGTGTTTCTGGAAGAGGAATAATGGAAGAAAATTTACAGAAATTCTCTCTCTCTCTACTTCCACTTCAGTGAAAAAAAGAATGGAAATTCCACCTCAAAGATATTTTTTCTAATAAAAATTTATTTAGGAGGAATAATAAAACTTGTACCACACAGCACGTATACAGTAGAATCTGTTTTTGTGCGGTCCTTTTTTTACGTGATTTTATTTTTGTGCGATTTTATGTCGCAACTTTTTCTGTGCAATCTTTTTTTATGCAGTATATGAATTTCAACGACTGTTTTCTATCAGCGCATATATATATATATACTTCTAGACGCTCTGTTCCTTTCATTTATAAACAGTCTTCCGATAATATACGTTCAGTTACTTTATCTCAACGCGCCAGCAACCCGTGCTTGATTGAAGACGAAATTTTCAATGACAGTGACATTATCAAAAACTTGATAGATTATGAAGACGGACAAGAAGTAAAGGATTCTCGGTTAGAGTGGATAAAATATACGGAGGTGTCCAGTTTTACAACAAATAAAAAAAACATTTTCTTAAAATAGATATACCACACGCAATACCAAAGGGAGTTTGAAATTCTAAAAAGAGTTTCGATCATGCATAGCTGGTTGTCGTGATGCTTACAAGCAATTGGACAACTAACCTTCGTCACAAAAACTTGTCACTTTCTTTATGGTGCCAAAAAATAAATCAATTTAAATTGCATTTTAAAATGACAGAAGCAATTTTGAACTAATTCATCACAGGAAGATGCATGCTTCGTGTGTATGCGGTCCCTATGTACCGCACAAAAACTGGTTTTACTGTATAACTTCCTACATCATTGTATTGTACGCAATATAGGATCAAAGATTACACTCGGTTTTTTTCTTCTTTTATCTTTTTACCGATGTGATGGATGTCAATAAAATGTGTGATTATCTAGGTGTTTGGAATGATGCAGATTTAAGTTACATGTCATAAGAATGCTATCTGTGTATTAATGATGACTAAATTACTTAAAAGTTCGTGTTGATATTGCAAAACTTAGATCAAATCCTGAAAAGAACTCAAGATTCAAGGGATGAATAATTTTACTTACGACTTATTGTCAAAGATATTATTTGTCACATGTTTCGTTTTTCCCTAGAAGAATATGTAATGATTATCTCATCAAAAGACAAACAGGAGTTTATTAATTTTTTTTAACCTGTATATTAGTGCTACTCAAACTTTCAATATTTACAACCCAACTTTCAATCATAATTTTTTCATCGTACCCTCCTCCCACGCAATATTAATGTATCAAATTCAATAATAATGTACTTAGATACTAAAGCTACAATACGACTTTAATTTTAAACTGTACAAATTATCAAGGTAAGTATTTAGTATTTGATAAGCCCATGGGAGTCAACAGTAATTAATAAACTTGTTCTTAGTTTAGTATTGATAAATTAATTGTCAAATACATTGGGCAGTACTGATACATTATTATATGTACACTGCTTGCAACACCAAGAAAGACAAGAGATAGCACAACAAAACTTATTTTGTAGATAACACGTTGACCAAGTATCAAATGATTAAATTTATAGACTTCTGTTAAGTGTGGTCCCTACCAGAATCAGTAGCCAGAGTAGCCGCCATTGTTGGAGATTACCGCAGCCACACAACTCGGCATTGATTCAAAGAGAACTTTGGATGTGTTCTTGGGGTACACGAGACCAAGAAACTTCTGCACGTTGCCATAGTTGATCTTGTGGGGCAACTGGGGGTGTAATCTGGGTCAATCGTTGAACAACCATGGACCACGTTTCCTATCGGCGAAAGATCCGGAGAGTGGGCCGGCCAGGGAAGCAATTCAATCTCTGGTGATTGACGAATAACCTTTGGACAATGCGTGCCACTTGTGGTCGCGCATTATCCTGTTGAAATATGGCTGTGGCCAAGCCCTGAAGGTAAGGAAGGACAAATGGCTCCAACACCTCGGAGATGTAGCGCTGGCTGTTTAAAGTACCGGCAATGCGTACTAGATGAGTGCTAGAGTGATATCCAATACTGCCCCATACCATAATACCCGGTGCAGGACCAGTGTGGCGGTGCATAACGCAGCTGTTCAGCATCCTCTCTCCACAGTGTCTCCAGACTCGTATCCGATCATCGTGGTGTTGCAGACAGATGCGTGACTCGTCAGTGAAGACAACTTCATTCCATTCTGCCCCCACATCCTTCTTCATCGCACCATTGGTGCGGAGACGTCTGTGGTTCTGCGTCAAGGGTAGACCAAGCAATGGACGTCTTGCGACAGACCACTCTGCTGCAAACGCGTTGAATAGTACGCGCAGGCACTGAATGATGCGTTACAGACTCAATGTGCTGTGCTATGGTTCGTGATGTGACTGAGCGATCCGTCACTGCCATGCGCACAATTTGCCTGTCCTCACGTGAAGTGGTGCACTGAGGTGGATGCGATCGACCACGTCGGGCCGTCGTACCCTCCTGCATCCGTCACATATCCGCATAGCAGTTGTTTGGTTTCGTCCAACACGACTACCGATTTTCTTGAATGATAATCCACAATATCGGTAGGCCACTATCCTTCCTCTGTTGAACTCAGATACTTGATCAAAAGCTGATCGCTGTTTTCTACGAGACATAACTGATCATTTTTTGAAAAACCACAAGAAAAACACAATTGCAGAACTTGAAATCGTCGAAATCTCCAAGCCTTAAATAGCGTTTTGAGGTGGCGCCACAGGCGTGCGTGATGTGTGTCTGCGCTGAAATTCTAATCATTTGCATATCTCACCTCCGCTAATGCATGTTGTAAATTTCATGTTATTTGCGTGCTTCCTTCAGGGCGTTGCATTTACGGTGGCCAGCAGTGTATGTTATATCAGCGTAAATGTATATTTTATTTTTCAGTATGTCAGACTGTATTTGTTTTTTTTTTTCTTTTTTGCTACCTTTCAGTAAATTAATAATTTTTTTTAAAAAAAAATAATCTTTTATTTTCGTCTTTTCGATATGCTTTCGCTCATCATGTAGGGTTAACACGCCCCTCTAGAGGGAGTACGCCCCCAGTTTCATAAACTCTAATTCAATCCATTGTAATATTTCTCTTCTAAAAATATTGCTTGCCAATGATTTCGTAGAATTTATACTAACTCATGCAGCACAATCATATCAATAAATACATAAAAAGATAACTGTTGCGTTTTTTTCAGATTATGGTCAATCGTACGTAATAACATTTAATTTATATCAATCAAAAATTTATGCAGACTATTTTGGAGTAATTCATTTTATATAAAAAAAATTAGCTGGTATATCCATTCTATCCGCGAGTGAGCTGAAAAATAAAACAATAAAAAGAAATTTTAATGAGTTAATTTTAAGTGAATACCAAATTAAAAAAAGCTCTTAGCATAGGAGTGTCTCTGCTCAACAAGAAACCATATATGTCAATCATATTTGAAGCCCTAATAGTTGAGAAAAAAAGGATTTTTTTTTAACAATAACACCACCGTAACTTCTTTGCATGTCGACTTTACAAAACTTCCTTCTTAGCTGATTTCTGCTTAGCAAAACTATCATGTTTTCCTAATTTCAAAGCAAAGGGTTTAGTAGATCAAAAAGAGAGAAATTTTTTTAATGTATAACACCTTTCTGGCTAGATTTTCGCAAATTTTT
>BMAO01031980.1:0-148851 GCA_019973975.1 Trichonephila clavata | reverse complement strand
TTAAAACATTAATCCATAGAGACAGTAATTTTGATTAAGACTGTAAATTATTCTTTTATTTTTGTGAGATTTAAAACTATATTATACGTCTAGACACCCAAAAATTTTGCACCTTTTATTTTTACTTCTCTAAGTTTATATAGGTAATTTATAATTAATCATATACACTCAAGAGCCAAAACATTATGACCACCGTCAATAACGAGTTGGCCCACCTTTGGCGGCGCAACACAGCTTCAACCCGCCTTGGCATGGATGCCACAAGTCCTTGGTAGATTGCCGGAGACAGATTGTACCAGTTGCTTAAGCAACGGTCACGCAAATCGAGATATTGTGAATTGGTGGTCTTTGAACTCTGAGCTTGCCGTCCATGACATCCAAATGTGTTCTATCGGAGTTGAGTTAGCGCCAGGACATTAACTGGAATTCAGCATCAAGTTCCTGGAACCACTCCAACACAATTTTAGCCTTGTGACACGGGCGTTGTCCTGTTGGAACATTCCATTTCCAGCTGGAAAAACAGAGGCTATGTAATGGTGCAACTGTCGCAATCATGTTCAGATACACTGTAGCATTGATGGTCTGCTCTACCACAACCACGGGTCCCAGAGACTTCCAAAAGAACGTCCCCCAAAGCATAATACCACACCACCGGCCTGTGTATGACCTACTGTAGACTGACGGAGCAACTGTTCGCTGGAAGACGGCATATTCTGACACGGCCATCGGCGTGATGATAACAAACCGTGATTCATCTGACAGGAACTCTCTCCCACGGATCCATGGACCAATCGCGATTTTCCCGGGCCCATCGTATAGCGCAGTTAGCGATGACGTTTGGTCAGCAAAGGCAAACGAGTAGGACGCTTGCTGCGTAGCCCCATATCAACAGTGTCCGCTGAACAGTGTGCTCCGATACTATTCTACTTGGTCTGCATTGTATTGGGCTGTCAGCTGAGCCACTATCTGCTACGGTTTTGCTTCACTATGCGAGACAGTCATCGACGACTTTTTACTTTGATAGCGTGTGGACGTCCATTACCATGTCGTCTACTGCTGGTTTTACCGTCATTCATCCACTTTGAATAAGTACTAACAACTGTAGATCGCGAAAAACCCAGGAGTCACGCAGTTTCGGAAATACTTGTTCCGAGCCTTCGAGCCATTACAATCTGCCCTCTATCAAAGTCGCTAAAATCCGCAGTCTTTCCCATCACACACAAAAGTAAGTGAAAGAATGATTCTTCAGACTCTCGAGCAGCAGTTAAATACCACTTTTACCTGATCACGTGCCTTCCACGTCATCCAGGCGAGTTCATTGCAAAATGTAGTGATGGTCATAATTTTTTGGCTCTTGAGTGCATATATACATATGAATATCTCCTTTTGCGTTAAGTTTTTAGAATAGAATGCTGTTCTAATGAATACATACATGACAATAAAAATTAAAACCTTGAATGCACACTTAGAAATTGAGAAAAAGAGAACATCGAATAAAGAGTGATGTTTACTCTTTTTTGGGGCAAAAAAATACAATGAGTAATCACATTGGGAATCAAAAATTTATAGATCTAAAGTGGATGGGATGCATGCAACATAAAGTCACGAGACAGAATAAATCAGGGTTAGATTTGTGACTAGACTTCCAAACATTTATTGTATTCCCGAAAATTACATATCGCTATCGAGAATTCCCGGTAACGACACGGAGCGGAAATAATTCTCAAATATGAAAAAGGGCTAGGCTTTGAAATAACTCCACAGACGTCAGCTGAAATTGAGACAGCATTTCTGCTGCAGAGTTAATTGTTCATAACAAAACTAAGATTTAGGCTGAGTGATGAAAGCAAAGATTACACTTACGTTTGCACAAATCACACTTTAAAAAAGGATTAATTAACATATTTTATATTTTTCTGTATTTTTAGCTAAATGTATAACTGAGTATAAAATTCGGAATTTATAATTAATGTATATGTACCATTATTTTAAAAAATTTTTATTAATGTCAATTAAAAATAACATGTTTTTAAATTTTTCAAAATTTTGTGTATTCCAAGAATTTTTGGAATGTATATTACGTACCCGGAATTTTCCCTAATTTTCCGGGAATGGAAAATTCCTCAAATATTTGCTGCAGTTCGTCCTTGTGAAAGATAAAAAACAACAACGCACTTTAGCAAGCGTAAACAAAGCAACACAGATTTGTAAGTTACAAATAAGGTGAAAATGTTTTCAGGTAGGAAATTAAAGATACACTGCTGGCCACCGTAAATGCAACACCAAGAAAGACAAGAGATAGCACAGCAAAATTTATTTTGTAGATAACATGTAGACAAAGTATCAAATGATTAAATTTTTAGACTTCTGTGAAGTGTGGTTCCTGCCAGAATCAGTAGCCACAGTAGCTGCCATTGCTGGAGATCACCGCTGCCACAAGCCTCGGCATTGATTCAAAGAGACTTTGGATGTGATCTTGTGGTACAGCAAACCAAGCAGCTTCCACTAGTTGCAAAAGTTGATCTGGTGTGGCAGTTGGGGGTGTAGTCTGGGTCAATCGTTGAGCAACCATGAACCACATGTTTTCTATCGGTGAAAGATCTGGAGAGCGAGCCAGCCAGGGAAGCAACTCATTCTGGTGATTGACGAAGAACCTTTAGGCAATGCGTGTCATGTGTGGTCGCGCATTATCCTGTTGAAATATGGCTGTGGCCAAGCCCTGAAGGTAAGGAAAGACAGCTGGATCCAACACCTCGGAGATGTAGCGCTGGCTGTTTAAAGTACCGGCAATGCGTACTTAAGGAGAGCGAGAGCGATATCCAATAACGCCCCATACCATAACACCCAGTGCAGGACCAGTGTGGCGGTGCATAACGCAGTTGTTCAGCATCCTCTCTCCACGGTGTCCCCAGACTCGAATCCGACCATCGTGGTGTTACAGACAGATACGTGACTCGTCAGTAAAGACAACTTCATTCCATTCTGCCACCCACATCCTTCTTTCATCTTACCATTGGCGGCGGAGACGTCTGTGGTTCTGCTTCAAGGGTAGACCAAGCAATGGACGTCTTGCGGACAGACCACTCTGCTGTAAACGGCGTCGAATGGTACGCGCATACACTGAATAATGATTTACAGACTCAATGTGCTGTGCTAAGTTTCGTGATGTGACTGAACGATCCGTTAGTGCCATGCGCACAATTTGCCCGTCCTCACGTGAAGTGGTGCACTGAGGTGGATGCGATCGACCACGTCGGTCCGTGGTACCCTCCTGCATCCAACGGTCACATATCCGCATTACAGGTGTTTGGTTTCGTCCAACACGACTACCAATTTCCCTGAAAGATAATCTACAATCTCGGTAGGCTACTATCCTTCCTCTGTCGAACTCGGATACTTGATCAAAAGCTGGTCACTGTTTTCTACGAGACATAACTGACGGTTTTTTGAAAAAACCACAAGAAAACCACAATTGCCGAACTTGAAATCGTCGAAATCTCCAAGCCTTAAATAGCGCTTTGAGGTGGCGCCACAGGCGTGCGTGATGTTTGTCTTCGTTGAAATTCTAATCATTTGCATATCTCACCATCGGTAATGTATGTTGTAAATTTCATGTTATTTGCGTGCTGCCTTCAGGGTGTTGCATTTACGGTGACCAGCAGTGTATATAAATCTCAGGTAACATTAAATACGAAATTCTTCAGTTTGTGTTCTACATTCAACTGTCAAACGAAAACGAAGAATATTGTTTACTGTGTTTGTCCATTAAATGCACATTAAAGTCCAGTTTCAATGATAATTTAAACCTAGGTTGTGGAAGAGTTTCTATTTATCGTAGGGATTATACATAAAATAACATGTTTTTGGAAAGGTGAAGGTAATTTTAAGATTTTTCATCTGAAAATTAAAAAAAGAAATAAAGATTTCTTACACCCCTTATTGAATGAAATATCAATGGATAGGATTAGTCAAGTAAACATTTAAGTACTTTGTAACACTTGTTTCAGTTGCATTCTAGGCGAAACGTTATCCTGTCAGTGAATAGGGTAATCTTAAAAGAATGATAGTGCTATATTTTTTGAGGGAGAATGAAAATTAAAAAGATTTTGTAACATTTATAAGCATTACACAATTCTAATTTATTCTTATCCTTATGAATACATAAATAATTTATTAATTACATTTTATTTAAATTCAACCTTCATTTTTCATAATAGTTCAAGTATGAGAATCTTCTTTTGTCAAAGTATGATTCTTATACCAAAATTGTAATACTTTAGTAATGGAATTTAGACCCATGTCAGTTTATACTTCATAAGCATGGGAGTAACTTTTTCAATGGATTGACAAAACTAATTCTTATTAAAAACTCTTTCATGCTAGTCCTTCAAATTGTATCATTTGATTAAAATTACTTATTAAACCTTGAATCCCTCAGTTCTCTAAGTACCCATTGTTCTTGAATAAGCACTTTAACCCATTAAGTGGTCAGTTTTTTTGTCCCCAATGTTCCAAAAAAAGGCACATTTTTTATAGCTTATAACTAAGCATAATACTTAACAAAATTCGAAAATGGAAAAATTTCATTTTAATTTTCAGTTTTAAAGTTTTCACACTATTTTTTTATTTTATAAATGTGGAACACAAAAATCCCTAAATGTTGGCATTTTACAAGTATACATTGCATGAAGAATTTTTCGAATATCTTAAAATAAATTCTCCCATACTTACAAGAAAATTTCATGTTCGTACCTATTTTTCAAACGGTTGATGATTTTGTTCATATATAAACGCACACACAATTTAAAGCATGGTGTAATACAATGTCTTATATTTCAATGGAGATATGAATAACATCGACTCTTTTTGGACAATCTTTCCTTTTTCATTTCTTCTCAAGCCACAAATTGAGCATTGTTTTGCCAATCCCTGTTCTTTATCGAATACTTTCAAAAATCTAAGTTCCTGCCTTCAATGAAAAATTCCCGCCTTCACCACAAAGAAAATACCCCGGATGAGAAGCATTTCAGTACCATGGCAAACTGCATGTCTTGAAAGCACTAGCACTAATACTCACACGATAAAAATTAAAAATATGTGCAAATAAAAGATAGAATGAAGAAAATATATATTCCCCTACAGAGTGTACGAGCAAACTGTTTGTCGCCAGCTTTCTGTATCCCAAAGTAGGGGCAAATCAGCAAAGTGGTTAGAAAAAAAAATGAAATTTGAATTTTAGGTACCACTTAGTAATTATTGTAACCAAGACACTACTCGCTATATTTATTATACCATTTTCTAAAACTATATTTCTAATCCACTATATACATTTCTTAATATATAAATTATTCTTTCAAACTAATAATTTTTATGATATTCTTTTTCTAAAAGTTAGGTTGCAAAATAGTGTGAAATTTATTTAGGTATTAAAATTAAGCTTTTAATTTTACCTTTCTTATTTTCCCATACAATCCCACATTCCTTTAGTTTTTTTCAGTAGCATTAAATTTCATGAAAAATAATATTTATATTTTTATTTACAAAATAATAAAATGCAGCTCTCAGGAACTAAACTGTTAATGTTTGATGTAAATAGGGTTTTGTTAAATATTCATATATAAAAAAGTAAAGTAAGAAGAAACAGATTTCTGGATCATACTTTTCGATAAGGATATGTATCTTTTAGGACAGATGTGACATTTCATAAACGTATTTCCAGACTACTGCATTTTGATGATAATATGGTAAGTAAAGTGGAAATAAAACTTTTAATCGATATATGACGAAATACGTATACTGAAGATTATATAATATTTAAAAAAAAAATATTTTACTTCAACTTTGACATTTTCATACAAGTCTGCCTTCAGCAGTGTCTCCCAAATAAATTTAAAGTTTTTCTGCTTCTGTCATCAAAAAATGAGAAATGTTTATGCATTGTTTTATAAAAAATGACAAGAACTTTATGTTCTTTACAGTCCACTTATTCAGAAAAGGTTGGAACATATATTCCGTAAGTAAAAAAAATACTGGTTTTAAACAATAATTTCCCCATTTATTATTTGTTCAAATCTGCATTCGAGTGAAATACATTGCTCAGTGGATGAAAGTTCCAATAATGAGCTTAATTGATATCGTTTAGTAAAAAAAAATAATGATTTTGCAGAATATTCTGCTTTAAAATTTAAAATGCCATAGATTTAATCGAATGAAGAAATACTTTTTCTCTTTTTGCTGGGTGCTTGATATAAAGTAAAGAAAAAGTTTCTGAAAATAGAAAAAATAATATTTTAAACAGACGAAATTAATCATTAAAATAATCATTTCATCTTATAATAAAATAAGTAGTGTGTCTATCAATGATTTATATTTATATTTTTATTGGAATTGAGGTTTTAAATCATGAGCTTTTCGAAGGAATATTAATAAAATTTGAAATGTGTGCATATAACATACACATAATATAAAAATATTACATTTCTAATAAACCCTCAAAATAGTGTCAAATTAATGAAATAATTTAAAAAGAAATAATGAATTTCAAAAATTAAAGACAAAGAACAAAGAAAAAGTAATAGTAAAAACACGTTATACCTCATTGGGAAAAGGTAACGGAATTAGAAAATTTGAAAACCCTAAAAAAGTGCAAAACACTCACAAATTTGCAACTACACATTACTTTACCAATATTTTTTTATGAAATGTTAAACTATTTATAGTAAAAATATATGTTTTAATGAAGTATAGATTGTGAATATGAGTTATTTATTCATATTATGTGGTCGAGTAATACTAATTTTAATACTTAAAACTGAATAATAAAAAAGTTCTACTTATTGAAAATTTTTCGCAGCGTTCATACAAACTGTTATAAATAAGTACGTACCTCAAAATCGTATCATAACTTTCAAGAAACAGAAAATAAATATTTTCACGCGATTTCTTTTTAAGAGCGAATGAAACAACTTGAAACAATAGATTATGTAACCTTAGGGAAAATCTTGAAACAACAAAATGCATTTATTATAGCAAAGGAGCTACTGAATGCAATTCTGTCACTTATTTTTCGAGAAACAATCTCAGGTTTCATATTTCCTTTTGTGTCTGTTAAATTCCGTTGGGCACTATTTACAAACTCAGGACGAGATAAAATGGCTTGAATTTATTACAATATATGAAAATTTGACTTTTTAAAGCTGTTTATAAAAGTCAGTTAAACTAAATTTTCAATCCGGCGTAAGATTTATTTTGATAGCTATATAAAAAACTAAAACTAATTAAGTAAAGTTAGTTTTAATTTGCTTTCTGAAATATTTTTCTCATATCTTGAAAAGTTCAAATGTTTGTTCTGAAATTAATGCATGCTATGGAGTTAATAATTTTTATGCTGGAGGTCACTAAAAAGTTTCATTATGTAATATTGTACTCATTGTTTTTCCAAGATGAAATAAATATTTTTTTAAACATGCAATGTTACGATATATTCTTCATTTAGTTTTCAACTAATGTTACTTGAATGATTAAGTGGTTATGATTGGTAACTCGCTGTTAGCTTTCTCAAGTACTGCAGCCACTGAATACTCACTGTATAAAGGGAATGACAAGTGATATTTCCATCAGTCTTTAAGTTTTTATATGGAGTTGATGTTGATGTTTGGAGAGTGTGGCTTCGGCTTAGCTGTCGCCTTGTCAGTTGATAGTGGTTTAACAGTACTAAGCCCATCACCAGTTACTTTAGTGTAACGTCAAAATGCTACAGCTAGAATAAATTAAAAACTGAGAATCATAATTATTACTTGGGTTCGCTCTGAGAACGTTTAACAACTTCTGTATTAATGTCCAGGATATTGTAAACACTATAATTTTTTCTAGAGGCTAAAATTTGAAATTTTAAAGTTTTCCTCATCCATATAAAGCTCACGGAAATAAAAAAAATCTACATAAACATCTTGTTTTAGAGAGATATCAAAAACTAATTTTTGCTCCTTCAGCATCATTATTTATGAGAATGAATCCATTTCTAATGGCCTCATTTAGTTGAAAAGTTTTTGAAAATCTATTTTTTAAATAGATTTTCAAAATATATAATCTCATACTGCTCGTTAAATACAATATATTAACAAAAATAAAAATTGAATGTTTAAAAGTTCAGGATTAGAAACTACTGAATAGTAGCTTAAAATATATATATGCGGATAAGATGTTGCAAATCAGGTAAATTGTCTAAAAATTGTTTTTTGCAATAGTAAGCTGTTTATAGCTGTTCATGTTACTTACAGATCCGAATCAATAATTCTAAATATACGTCAGAGAAGAACAACCATGGATTTTTTTGAGGAAGGCTAGGAAAATTCTTATCAGAAAATCACACGATCTTCCCCACTATTGGATAAAGGTGAGCTAAACTTCCAGCGGGTTTTACTGACTTCGAAATTATTTTGAATTTTCTTCCAAGCGGTGAAGAAGCTCAGCAAGTGAACAGATAATGAGCTTTCGGGCAGTTCAGGAACAATAGCTGTAAATACTTGTTGAAACTCCTCGAGGATTTTCGAATGTTAGAAGACAGTTCTTCTAGATAGTTTTGGACAGTATCCTTTGATATCGAACTCACTGTTTCATGGGTCTGTCACACAGGTCGGGTTATATTTCGATAGTAGCCACTCATCTTGCCCTTACGAATCACATTGCTCACTGTCGACTTTGGGTACTTCAGTTTGGTGGATATGTCTCGTATAGCCTTTTTTTTCGAAATGGGAGAGCTCTAAACAGTACGTCATCTATTATCATGCATACAAAAGATTGCAATGTAGTTTTTGGCACTGTATATTACAAGGGTGGGTATGTCGTATTGCAGGATAGCAAATTACCTCGTTTGCATGTGTGTCAAAATAATTCTTGTTAGATTACACACACACACACATACACAACACAGAGAGAGAGAGAGAGATTTGTGCGTGTATTTTAAATTTATTATATTCTGATGGAAGAAAAATAGTTCTTGAACAATTTTACAATTTTACTCCAAAAGTTAATAAAAGTTATCACATATTAATATTTTTTTCCCTTACTATATTAAAACTTAGCATAAGAAAACTGAATTATTAATGATATTACTTTAAAAAAAAGGGACAGATATCTTTACAAAAGAAAATGAAAAAACAAGGTATTTTTTCTGTGAGCGACAAATATCTATCAATCTGCAACGTGCTGAAAACGTAACACGATTCAATACATGATATTATTATTTCGTAAATGAGGACCGTAAACATCTTCTGTTTTGCTCATCTTTTTCCCCATAACAAGAATATTATCATGTCAAGTTACATCTTCATCAAAGATTTATTTTCACAATAACATGTCAGCGAATGTTGCAAATCGCCGTGACTTTCTTAGAGAGGCAATACAAAAGCCCACTTCTGTCGAAAGATTTAATAAAGTGTGGATGCACAATGCACGTTGTGTTGATTTATGTAACTGAAACGAAGTTATGCTGCAAGAAATCCATTGTATCTCTGAAAGGTCAAGCCATTACTGTATGGGGGAAATTCGCGACTGACTGGCACCAAGCGAGTAATCACGTGACAAATTGGGCAACAATTGCACGTGCTTTTCAATACCATGGTAAAACCGTATAAGCAAATTGTTGACATTCTTTAGCTTCAATTTTATCTAATTAAAATATGTGATATCATTGTATTTCTTGCATTATTCTAGTGTATATATTTGTTAGGAAATAATCTTAACAACTTTTTTACATAATTTTTGTTTTATTGTAATTTATTTATCTAATTAGGTATTCGTCTGCTTCGACTAGTGTTAGCTGGTGTATTTGTGCATAGTTCTTGATACACTTAGATATAGCTCTCAGTTATTTTAGTTCTCAATTAATTTTGTAGTTCTTTTTTTATATTCGATGACAAATTTGTGAGCAACATGTCGCTTACCGAGCCTGATTGCTCAGTGAATTATTAATTTTTTTATCAAAAGCGTTGTAAAAGCAGAAACGAAGAGAGTAAAGTACAAGTCATCTGTTCAGATCAGAACAACTTCTGAGGTAAGTTATAAATTATTTTGTGTTCTAATTTAGATACTTTCTGAAACTATAATGAATGCATTGCTATTTACTCATTTATGCTTTAGTTTAACTTCATTGTTATAAAAAACAAAATAGGTTTTAATAACATTAATATTGTTATTTATCATTGAATTATAAGTTGATTCTAAAAGATTAAAAGTAATGGTAACTATTCAAATTTAGCAGCTTTTTAAACTTCTGTAAAAGAAATGTGAATGGACAAATTTAAATTTTTTGAATAGCTATATTATCAATGATTAGTTTATAATTTGATTCTTATATTTTAGATTAGCATTGAATATCAATTGCATTGTTTTCTATTTTAATGAATATTCATTATTATGCTTTAGTCATTACATAATTATTGCTATTTATGAGTAAATCCTAATTTGATTCCAACACATTAAAAGTAAAGGCAAGAAATGCCAAACCATTTTGATAAAGAAATGTAAATTTTTTCATTTAAAAACTTAAATTCAATATGGAGAAATGTTGTGTTTACATTAAGATTCTCCCAAATTGTTTCTAATTTTTCTTATAAGGCATAGTATTTTTAAATCAAGCACTTTATGATGTGTTTTTATATAAAAAAAACTGTTAATTTTCACTTATTTAAAATTTTTATTCATATAATTTATTTATTTAAATTTTGGTTTTTAGATAAAATAATTGAATATAAAATAAGCTGCAAATTAACTTTGGCACAAATCTTTCAACATTTATTAACCAGTAGACTAATATGTATATATATATATATATATATATATATAAATACCGAAAACTCATATAAATTTACAATCTAATTTTAGAATTTATTTCTTTTTAATATTTAATACTTTTTTTTAAACTTAAGGTTATAAGTGCAACATACACTTGTCCTGCTGGAGGCACTCCAACATTTTGTAAGCAGGTGTTTGCAACGGTTTATGTTCCAACGGAAAACAAAGATGGTTTCTGCAAAAGTGGAGACAGATCGAGCTACTTGGTATACAGCTGGTTTGCGGGTAGATAGTGAAAGTACCCAGATGGTTCAGGACGATGCAGATTGAAATGGCAAGACTCTTTGGAAATTGTTATTGTTTGGAAGTGCGAGTCGTGATATGAATGAAATGTATCCGCATCTGCAATGAGCAGACAACATGTTGCTAGGACAGAAATAACCACGACACGAATTGAAGAAACTACTTAGATTGATCAACGGGTAACTCAGCTTGAAATCTCATCAGAGCTGGGATTGAGCTATGGTAGCACACAGTATATCATTTTCTGATGTGCTGCGATATTGTACTGAGACTGGCTCAATGGACGAGGACCTGATTTCTACCTAGACGGATTAAACAAGTAGGTTCTGCATTCTCTATGATAAATGTCTAAATAGACTTAGTGATTATGACGAAATGTGATAGGTGAATATGCCTCTTAATTCCCTTTTTGTATTTTCTGTCTATTGTAAATAAATATTTTTTATTCGACTTATAACCTTTTTTTCTGCTCACCCCTCGTAATTATGGATATTTCTTAATGATTCATGGATTTTATAGATGCATCTTTTTTACAATGTTAAGCTTTTTAAAATAATTTTGTACATAAAATATTAAGAGTTGATAGGGAAGTATTTCATATATATTTATCCTGCGATGAAAATTTTTTTTTACAACTTCATGAATTGCATATTTTATAGTGTGGCTTATCAGTATAAGATATTTGAAATGATCCTGTAATTTTGTGGTTTGCTTTATCAATACTATAGAAAGTTTTTAATTTTTTTCTCTTTGTACTACTATGCTATTAGCTCGTATACTCGTTCTTCACACGGGTGGGAATTTATATATATCAAAAATATTATGCATGAATTTTCTCATTTTTTTTCAGCATTTAGAGATGAAAAGTAACTATTGTCTATAAAATATATAACATTTACGTCAAGTTTGCCTACCTACTTTTAAAATTCAAATTAATATTTTATTTCATTGGTGATCAGTTCTTTGATGAAAATGAATTTTATTTTTACAATGTATTACATGTAAATACTTTATACATATAAAGATATCTAAAATGATTCTAATAAAATAACAAAAATTGAACATGGCAAAGTTTTTATAAATAAGTAAATGTAACGACTCAAATTGATATTTCAAAGACTTGTCATTCAATTCTTAGCATTTAATAATCTCCCACTTTGTGGAAACCATGAAATAATATGAACAGCTATAAATGGAAATTTTTTTAGTTCAATAGAATAAATAAATATGACCCTGTGTTAATTTATCATTTGTAAACAAAATTTAAAAAAACCTCTAAAAATAGAATTGTGCATCACTTAGCAAATTATAAAAAAAACCAGTAGAGAAATTTACATGTTACTTCTATAACACTGCAATATTGATACAGTTTTACGTGAATAGATTTATATAAATATACCAAATATTAATTCTGATTTAAAAACCTGCGAAAAACATGAATTAGAAAAAAGTTACAAGACATTTGTTAAGTTTACAACAAAAATGTAGATGAAATCAGTTAGCAACAGAATTTGATTTTGAATGTAAGAGATTTAAATAACACACAAGATATATTGCAATACATGCAAAATAAATATAATGAGTTATTTCTACATGTATTAATTGTTTTAATACTTTTTTCTTAAGTTGCAATTACTGTAGCAAGTGTTGAGAGCTCTTTCAGCATATTAAAAAGTTACCTTCAGCAGTTGCTATATTAAGCATCAAACAAAAAAATTAAAACTTTTATAAAAATAACATCACGAAATAAAAAACATTTGTATGGGTATGCTACACTTGTTTCACAAGCTATTATTAATGCAAATATGAACTATATTAAAAATTTACATTAAAACTTTTAATAAATGCTTTTTTTTATATGAAGTGCCTATAACATGTTGATCTACTTCTTTTATATTGAACAATTTAAGGGAATGTACCATCAGAAAAAGTGAAATAATTTTCAGAAATTCAATTTAATTATCCTTAATTTTAAATAAATTTTTCTTATTGAATTACATATAATTTATAAAAATAATAGAAAATAATGATTTATGTATAAACAATAGATGGTTCCAAAATACAATTTAAACTTTAAAAAAGTTTAAGCCATTGTTCAACTCATATTAAAGTGAGTTAATATGAAAGTTTTTGATTGATAATATTTATCCATTGGTGAAAATGAATTTCATTTTTACAGCACAATGAATTGCAAATTAGATGGAAAAAATACAATACAATATATATATAAATGAATAGTCGCATAAAATTTCCATTCACAATTAAATTCAAAATTTATCAAACCAAACAAATATTTCTGTACAATTTCAATGATGAATAACATTTATATATATATATATATATAAACAGCGAATCACAAGATTATTGTGTTGGACATTCCATAAACTTTTCAGGTCATAAAATTAATTGAATATATTTTGGCCATAGTATTCAAAAATAAGAATTTTTCAAACAAGAAAAAATGTACAACCAGAAATAACAAATAATTTCCAGTAATTGAGGTGTGTGTGTGTTTTTTAAAATTGGCTTAAGTCACTTTGTTTTAAAGCTAAAAAGTACCCTTTTTTAAAAATGTTTTTTAGAGACAATAATAGCAAAAATACAATTTTTTTTCTTCTTCAAATTATATTATGTTGATTCTGAAAGCAAAAAGTCAGTTTGACCAGCTATTATTTCACTGTTTAAAAAAAAATTAAGAATTTAAATCTTTTCAAACTCATAATATGCCCAATTTTTAAAATTTTTTAGTCATTTTAAGTGATTTATGTTTCATAGGTTACTGCGAAAAAGGTTAGTATGGATTTGAAAATCTGTTTCCTTGTTGATTTGTAATAATTATTTTTCTCGCTAAACTTGGAAAAAACACAAGATTTTTTAAAAATATAACCAGAAATCTCAAACCAGAATCCATACTAACTTTTATAAAACATACCATTTGAGAGTATCTACAAAAATTTTCAACACTATCTTGAACAGAAAAAATTAATGAAAAAGCTTTTAAGTTACATAAACTATTTTTTAAAACAAAAATTGGCCTTGGAATCAATTTTAATTATGTAACTATAAGAACAGGATATACATATAATCAAGCAGAAATAATTTTAGCAATGAAAATTTAAACTATTAAATCCAAATAAACAACTCAGTTACGGTAACATATAGCTAATTATGTACGAGATAAGACAAATAACAAGTACGAGTTCAAAACAGTCAGATTTTAAAAAATGATTTTATTTCCTGCAATAACCGTTTCTTTAAATGATCGATCAACCATTTGAGCAAAATAAGACATTTTAAAAATTATAATGTCAAATTAAAAGAACGAAATAATCGTAGCTACTGTAGTAAACAAACAGCACGTGGTCACGTGACATAGTTTTCACGTGATCGTGACGTCACATGAATTTAGTCCATTGCAGGGAAAGTAAAGAATGAGAGTATAGGCTAGTTTTTTTTAAAGAAAAAGAGGATTACCACACATTTTTCTGTTCTTGGAGATAGAAGGAGTGACTCTTACGATTTTTATACTTTTCATTATTTTAAGGTTTTAAATAAAATAAGTTAAAGTAAATTAATCTTGTATTTTTCAAATACTATTCTTGTACAAAATAATATAAAAAACTTAGATATCAATAATATCCATGTAATAGATTTCCATCTTTCTTGATGCATATGTAGTTTTCACTCATAAATATTTGGCTACCATAGATTAATTTTTAACTTATGAGTTTATCATTAACGAATATCCCTTTTCAAGAGTAATTAAGAACTATTTTCAGAAGGGATAATTATTCTAAATATGTTGTCTATATTTTATTTTAATTATCTTTACATGTCTTAAAAAGTGTTGTCTTTTTTATACAGTAACTGGATTACACGATGTTAAATATTGCAGAAATGTTAATAAATTTATAAGTAATTTTTTTTTTTGTGGAAATATAATTTTGGAAAATTAATATCACAATTTAAAATTGTAAAATTTTGAGAATTTTTATTTGATTATGTATAAGGAGAGTTTCAAATTCCTGCATTTGAGTAATGTGTTTAAGAATTATTTGAAAATCTAGACTTTTAAAATTCTGGATTAGTAACTACTTTTTAATGCAATAAATGTGAAAAGAATTTTTTATTTTAATTTTATATAACTTCATATAGAGACGAATGGGAAAATAAGATTCCAGGTATTTTTTGTATACTTGTAAATATTTTCTTTTCATATTTTTCACTTAACAAAACGAGCATAAAACAGAATTGATTATTTCATAAGACATGCATCTAAAAAATTACGAAATTCTAAATTCTGCGAAGTGCCTGATAATTGTTTTTGAAAAGACACATAAAACAGATTAATTTGTAGTTTACATTAATTTAAGGGAAGAATAAATTTTATTTCTATTCATATAATTCAAATATACTAAGGCTTTTTATTACGAAAAACGTTCGACAAAGCACAATACAGTGAAAATCGTTTAACACAAAACTGAGAGAACTGAACTATATTTTTCGTGTTAAAGAATATTGCAAAAAAAGCATTTTTTCAACAAAATTTAGTTTATTACAGTACATTTTATTTACACAGATATGTATATATACATGCATTTATTAAAGACCATTGAAACAAAAACATGCACAAGAACTTAATGAAATTTAATACACAATTTTCTAGTTTTTTTTGAAAAGCAAAAACAGTTACTGAGTTTTTGGAAAATAATCTGATATTTGCCTTTCCAATGACTTTTTAGGATCAAATTGTTAACAGATTGTTCGATATCATCCATTTTGGTATTCACATTTCACCATTAGAATGTAAGTCTAAATAACTGCGAATACTTTTCATGATGTTCCTCATTTCGTATGACGTGGGAACAGGAGTTGCATTATTCATTTCATTTTCGTCGTCGGAATCTGAATCATTAATATGTTTTAAGCTTTGTACAAGCTACAAAATGTCTTTGTCTGCCATAAAATTGGGGCTGTACACACATTATCATCTTATACTGCAACGAATTCTTTTGATGATACCGTAGGAATTCCAATAATACAGAACCTATTTCAAACATTTCATTAAGAGAAGGAAAACTTTTTCACGTTAAACGATTTTCGTTTCATGTTAAGGGAAAAAATACCTGTAAGTACGTAGGAAATAGTCTGAACCGTTGTATTATTTCATAATAACCGATATTTCATTTTAACCATTTTCGCGTTAAATGTATTTCACTGTATATAGTATAGGTTTTACACACACACACACACACACACACACACACACACACACACACACACACACACACACACACACACACACACACACACACACACACAACACACACACACACACACACACACACACACACACACACACACACACGCGCGCGCGCGCGCGCGCGCACAAAATTTATAAATAAGCCCTTTGACTTTCATTTTGTCCATTTAAAAATGTATGTAAATACCTCATTACTGTGTTTATGTCATTCTCGAACATTAATGCGTGCGTCCATCTAAGCTATTTAAAGAAGGTGTAAAGGAATATGGCTATTTGTCTCTGAAGGGATCGTCATTTCTCACGCTTTCGAAACGGGCTATTTTTAAACCGATTCATTGTTCGAATGATCTCGTAATATTCTTTGTCGTATTTAAGTTTTGGAAACATGGAGACCATATCATGTATTCAGCATATTCCTCCTTTAACGTCTTTGATACTTAAGTTGCATTGTGTGAGCATACATTATCTCCAAGCATTTGAATACACTACACGGAGGAAAAAGATATTATTAATACAAAAAGCGGTGCGATACCACTATGATTTATTATATTTACATTAAAGTCGTTAAATGATGTCTTGCTGTTGGGCACAAGGACAGCACAAACTATATATATATATATATATATATATGAGACTTTTATTATACATAAAATTCTATACGGTCTTATATACGGTTAGACCTCTATTTAACGATGCCTCTAAATACCAAAAATAAGTTCGTTATGTGGAAAATTCTTTAAATAGAGAATCATTTTTTAATGTATTTTAGAAACCCCATAAAACAAATTTTAAGTACTTAAACGCTATATATTATTAAGGTAACTATTCACACTTCTTTGTAAGTTAATATATATTTATTTTATAAATCTTGCCCATCAAGAAAAAAAAATCCGCATGGGGAACAAAAAGGGGTGGGGGACAATGACCAAGAATACACTTTATTTTCAATTGTAAAAAATAATTTTACATATTAAAATTAGTGAATTGTAATGATATTTTTTAATTTTAAGCATAGAAGTTATTTTAAGCATATATTATTTTATAACCAGGAATTTTAAGAATACATTACCATATGCGTCCTTAAATTTAATTATCGATAAAATCTGTCAAGTTTGGTTGAGCTTTTTATTTGAAAAATTATGGCAATTTAATTGCTCTAGGTAAGTTAGGCAACTGGTAAAACCAGTTCAAGGTCATTGATCACCATAAAATTGTGCTAAAAGAGAGAATAATTTTAAATGCTCAGAAAATAGTTTTAAAACAGGGGGAAAAAATCGAAAAAAAAAAAGAAAAAGTTCGTTAAATAGAAAATACACTTCGCTGTTGAAGGTTATTTTATGAAAAAAAAACCAGTAAAATGATCTTGGTTCCAGGAGAAAGTTCGGAAAATATAAAAAATTTCTAAAGCGAGGTTGGTGACATGGACGTCTGATGGTATATTATCTATTAATAAGAAATAAATAATTTACACAACATACCTGCTTAAACTTTGCATATTTCATAAACATATTTATATAATAATAATGTTAAAAAAGAAAGAAATATAATGAATATGTTTTAGAAATATAATGTTAGATAGAAATTGTGAAATTTCTTTGATAGCAGCATAAAAATATTAATAAAAACTTTCATGATATATATATATATATATATATTACAAAAATATACAAAAAAATAGTTATATACCTAAGATAACTATAGTTATGATAGAATAGTTTTAGCCACATAAATACTAGAGCAAACTCCTGGCCTTAGGAACCAGGATTGCAGGTTTAAACAATGTTTTTCGGCCAGACAACCTTCACCAGAATTTGCCAACACTCTGGACCAAAGGGAAAGCAAGAAATTTCTAGAGAAGTTTAACTATTATTATAAATAAAACCATAATCTGTTAATGTAAAAGATAATATTACAGCCTGTAATAATTACTAAAATATTTTTGAATCAAAGTTAAAACTATTAAAGACTTACCACGTGAGAAATACAAAACATACAATAGACAATAACAATAACGCATAAAATTATTAAGTTTTGATAAAATAACATTAATACTATATATATACACACACTTAAAACTTTATATTTTGTTTTAAAATTTATAGAAAATAAAAGTACCACCAAGACATATACAATTAATTTTAAATAAAATATGATATTGTTAATTTACTTAGCTTGAGGTGCCATCTATCGATAAACTGTACATCTAATAACACATTTTTATTTAATTGTTAGGTAATTTTTTATAAATTTAGGAGGGTATCCGTGTTCCATACAATGTTTAATAAAGTTATTAAAATTTAAATATATATTAAATTTATCACTAACTAACACGTTATTACGATAAATATAATTGAAAATAATTTTTCTATATATAGATATAGAAAGATTGGAGTTCCAGTAAGGCACTTTAAGAATTTTAAAATTAAAATAATCTCTTTTATAATAAATATTGCTATGTAATTTATAGTTCTTAATACACAATGATAAATCTAAGTAATTAGTTTTAACTGGATTACTATTAATTTTAATTAGCTTTAAGTAATTCAGATAAAAAGTAATATTGGGGTTAAAATTATTATTTTTACCAAAAATAATTAGGTCATCTACGTATCTAAATATGTAATATTCATTATTAATAATATAATTATTTTCGTAAAAGTGTAAATATAAATTTGCCAAACTATTGCTAGCACACCTTGAATACTCTCTCTCTCTCTCTATATATATATATGTATATATATACACAGATATATATATATATATATATATATATATATGAGATTTAACTGGATTTATAACAGAGTCAAGCTCAGGCTTAAATCAAATCAACTCAATTGTCTTTATCATAACTGAGTTTAGGCAATAATTTTCCTTTCAGTAAAGACATGAGCTCAAAAATAATGGTTTCAAATATTCCCAAAACGTGACGATAGGTTAGAAAAACGTTAAAGGAATACTTAAGAAACAATTTTATAATAAGAATTGTTTTATTTATTTATATAACAAACAATTTTAAATTTTAATAATTGATTTGAAGTTAGCAAGTCTGCCTTAGGGACCACATTTTAGCACTTTTCTTTTTAATTCAAAGTACACTTTTCTTGCTTTCTTAACTCACAATATTTGTCTTCATAACTAAGCTTTTCAATCATAAAATTCAGTTTATTTAATACGTATGTTTTAGTATACGTAACACGTTTCATAGCATTGTTTTCTTTGACATTATATATTAATATTTGAAGAAATAGTGACTGAATGTAGATAGTGTATGGTTCACACCTTTGAAGCATCAGAGGGGAAAAGCTATTTGTTAGAATACATACATTTCTTCATTAAATGGGTTATAAAATAAAATGAAATGAAATTTTTAACTTTTTTATTTTTTCCATTAAAACTTTGTTTCTTGAGAACTCAAATAAGTTTGACTTTACAAATCTGAGTATTTTTTATGTGTCTCTAAAGTTATTTTTAAATGTATTTCTTATGATTACTTTAAATTTCCAATTTGAGCTAAATATTCTTAAAAAAACTTTATTACACCATAAATTTTAGTCTTGGGCATTAATATAAATTTAAATTCATATATCATAGTAAAAAATTACTACTAAAACTTAATAAAAGTAAAATATATTTTCTTAGGAATGATATAAAATAGCTTTTGATTTATTCTAAAGAATTTTTACTTGCTACATTTTCTTTTCTTAACGATCGAATGGCATGCCAATTTCAAAAGAAAGGTACCAAAAAAATGTCTTAAAGGCACTAGATTGGAATTAAATATACTTCATAAGATTGTAAAAATTCAAATAATTTAAATGCTTTCTGCTTTCGTTTGAATAATGTTTTTGCTTACGATTTAAGTAATTGTAAATGAATGCTCCCCCCTTTATTTAAATAGAATTATAGAAATCTTTCATGTAATTACTCAAAAATGTTTGTAATGGAATGAATTCCTTTGCTTCATTAATTAAAATGAAATTAGAAAATATATAATTAAACTATTAATTTAAACTAATTAGAAATTATTAAATAAAGATAATCCTAAAACAGAAACCTTTATATTGAATATGTACATGCTATTTATAATGTTCATTGAAGTATTGAATGATATCAAAAAGGAATTAATTCATTTAATTACTTACAGGAGTCCCTGTTTTCGCACGAGTGAATTTTTAAAATGAAACTCTCTAATCTATACAGCTATTTTGAAGATAACTTTAATTAGAGCTTACACATTTAACTCAATTTAATACACAATAATTAAAAAATTTTAATGTTTTTTTTAATGATAGCCCACTTTTTTTCAGAATTTCCAAAACAATTTCCAATGAAATCTTTAGAGTATACGTTTTTGCGATGATTTATTCGATACAGAATCGTAATTCTCTACAAAAAAAATTAATTCAAAGATCAACAAAAAGCGATCATTACATATATCGCGGGACAAAAATATGCCAGAACCATCTGAAGTGATTTGCTTTTTTCCATTCGTTAAGAAAGAAAAAAAGAAAAATTTGCTATCTAACTGAGTTGTTAAAAATTCGTTTCATTCTTTTTGTTCTTTCAATTTATAAATGTTACAGTCCTCATTATTGGTATTATTGATGAACTTAATTTGATATGGTGCTGTGTATGTAACATATATCTGTACATAATAGTATTTGAATGTTAGATATCGAAGATTTATATTTGTAACTACTTTATAAAGAACATATTATAAGAAAATCTTGCTTTATTTTTCTTTGATTGGATTCTAACTTCAAAAAACCCTTACAAGAAAGGCTAACTTTTTTCTAATGATGCATTTAATTTGGAAATTTTGCAACAAAAGAAACATACCTAATAAAATTAAATTCTGTACTTTAAACAACTCGAATTTTATGTATAGCACCTCTTTAACACCTCTCCCACACGCCCTTTCAGAGTACTTTTCTACACAACCCCTTTTTAACAAAACAAACATGCTTGCCGAATTTCAAATCTGCAGGTCAAACGGCTCAAAAATGAGATTTTTTTAAATAACATATCTATAACGTCTGCGTAACTCTCCGCTAACCTCTTTGAGAGTCAATTACTGCTAAAGCTTATCTTAGCGAATCTCTGCTGATCAAAAGAAACATGCTTACTAATTTAAAAACATGTGAATCTAACATTTCAAAAATAACACTTTTTTTTAGCTCTTAATCCCTTAATTAAATGATATCTACTCAGCAAAAAACATGCCTGATAAATTTCAAGTTTGTAGACCTAATATTTTCGGGGATTTCATGATGAGTGAGGGAGTTGTCTTTCTTCCGCCTATATAGGTAAATTACGAGAAATTAAAGATTAATAACAAGCCTCAAATTATTATAGCTTAGAAAAAAATGATTTATTTACAAATGATGTAAAATAAAACAAAAGTATGAAAATACCGAAATAAATGTATTGTAACAAAAAGCCCAAAACTATGCTTTTACCTTAGAAAATTGTTCTAGACCCGTAAAAAGAATTCTTATGTAGTTTCTCTTGGGAAAATATTTATCATTTCTACCCTCGATATCTTCTTTCATCTCAGCTAGTGTTAAGATATCCCATGCCTATATGGTAGATCCATTAATCTTGACTTTTTTATAGAGTTAACTGTCTTGATGGGATCTATAGAAAAGTTATTTCGAGAGGAATTTAAGAAATAGTGAAGGAATATATGATCAGAGAATACTAAGGAATTTTCTTAGTATCATCGATTTTTCCTTTAAAAGTATATACCTCGTATTTTAGCTCTGTATTGATATTTTTATTTTTATTATTTAATGTATAATAATTTTTAGTAATTTTTTAGTCTAGTATATTTCCTTCGAGTCAACAATTGAAAAAGTCTACATGCAGTCACACATATATAGAAAAGAAAAATCTTCCAAAAAATAAAAACTTATTGCTTAGAGGGTTTTTTGTGTTGAACTTACTACGACGCAAGCAATAAAAATAAAATTAAAATAATTTTTAAAGCATTATCTTTAAGAAAATATATTGAAAACTTTTAAATGAAATAAAAAGCCGCCCAGCCAGTATGGTGGATATGTCCCTTGGCTGTAACCGAGTGGGTCGGTTCGAATCCCGAATAAGGCATGGATGTATCTTTGGAAAAGAAGTCGGACTTTCGCCTGTAATGGATTTCCGTCTCGAATGTGGAAAGCAGAGCACCCCTTCTGTTTATGCTGGATCATCGTTTGTGTAATAAAAAGTCTATATTCTTCTGTGTGATCGTACTGTATGTTTCTGTTCGTCTATCTCTCGTCTTTCATATGTACACCACCATGAAACAAATGAAATAAAAACAAAAGAAGAGACAATGATAAATGCATGAACAATGACGTATATTACTTAAATTATAATAATAAAGAAAAACAGAAGAAAGTTTTCATTTTGCTGGTTTAAGAGTTTGGCTTTTAGCATTGAACCCTCTAGGGACACTTTGTGCTAAACGCATGGTTAAAATTTATTTATTTAATAAGATAAATTTTGTACAATGCATAGAAAGTTATTTTATTTATTTAAGTATATGTGGTAAAACAATATCACACACAAGCAATAAATGAAAAATATTTTCCGACTGTCAGTTAGTGTCAACGTTTAGGATTTAAAATATTGAAAGCGAACAGTGTTAAATCGGAACATTCAGTTAAAATGTGTATTATGTTGAGTGGATAAATAAAATTATTACAAATGGGAGATCTTTCTTTAGAATAGATGTATATGTGAAAATCTCGTGTGACTATTTCACAAGTGTATTAAAATAGTGTCTAGAACCAAACCAGTCTACCAATATGATTCAGCGCTACCAATATGATTAAATAATTCGATTCCCGCGATAATGCATGCAGAGTCAGAGGATAGATATCAATAATATAGATATATATTGTTTTATTTATTTTGCATCATTCAAAAATATTTCTTAACATAAAAATAAACAACATGAAATATAACTATTTTTTTAACAAAAATATAAAAAATTCAAATTGTACATATATAATGTATTTTTAAACAAATAGACAACATAAAATATATTTATTTGACTTGATTATAGTTAAATAAACAAATAATAAAAATTTCAATGCAAACCTAGTACTTGAATCACTCTGCTTTCTTATAGTAAAATCAGGATATAATATATAACTTTCAATTCACAATTCTGAGCATTTAGTTATTAAACAATTTCTTTGTGGACTCGAAGCTCATGCAAATTTCTCTCTTCAATCAATTAAATCTCTCCAGCAAAGATGTTCAATAATTTACAAAATAGCTGTAATTTTTTTATTTCCGTGTAATTCTGTAAATATCGATAATTCTGAATTTTTTTTCAAATAAGGTCAATTACAAATTTATCAACAACCCTCCACTATAAAAAATTGACAACCTTGTAGAGTAGCGCAGAGTGCCACTGAAAATTGTTCACCGTGCCATATGTTGCCGACCTCTGGTCTAGAGGTAAGATACCTCCAAAAGGATGGCAAGCATTGAGCTGTGCAGTTTGCTATTAATCATAAAATTTGATTGGTCTTTCTATAGGTTGCTTATATATGGCAGTAATTATTATTAAGGGTTTACTATTTTATTAAAGGATCATGAGATAGATTCTTCAGTTGGCAGAAATACGTTACTTTCTTCATGAAAAAGAACTCAGCCTTTGTGTTATCTCATAGTGCAACATTAATAAACACTCAATAAATCAAAAGAATCACGGTAAAGTATAAGAAAGGAAGGAATTCATGTAACTTTTGGTGATATTTTTTTATTAAATTTTTTGTAGCAAAATAATGTTATGAAATATTGAATTAGAAAAAAGTGCAGTGTTAATAAAATGTCGACATGTGGAAACAGAACGTCCTTAACGTACTACATGCTTGCCATGGTCACTTAGTCAAGCACGTAGAGATTTGTGCAGCCCTTGACAATGATGTTGTGACCACGGTAGCCAAGTGGTCTAGGCATCGGATCGTGGCTAGCATCTCATGAGTTCGATCCCAGTACCACTGAAGACCACTATTTAATTCAGAAATGTTTTATTCACAATTATTCAACAAAAAATTATAATTGGTAGGGAATTATTTGCAGATTGCAGAAATTATAAGGATTTAGTTGAAAATATGTTGAAATGCAAAAGGCCGTTTGCACTTATTTTTTTTTCTTAATCTTGATTTCTTTTTTTATTTAAAATAATTAAAAATAAAACATGATTTTTCCTAGAAGATTCCTGTGGCCACGGTAGCCGAGTGGTCTAGGCATCGGATCGTAGCTAACATGTCATGAGTTTGATCCCAGTACCACTGAAGACCCGCCGTGTAGGGGAGCGATGCACGTAACATCTGTCGAGAGCTCAAATGTCCTCCCGTTTGTGTGGTGTGGTAGTTAGGAGAGGGGGTGCCAGTTCAGGTGTCGTCCGCGTCACTTGACCATGGTTCAAAATTACGCTGACCGTCCCCAAAAGCCCTCATGTAGCTGAACAGTGGGACGTTAATATTCACTCACTTGACAATGATGTCTGAACACGCCACGATACTACAAGTTGTATATCGATCTCTCTCACTTTATTTTCATTACAATAAACACTCTGCAAATCTTCTAAGCCACGTCATTCTATACATACTATTATATAATAGACGTATAAATCTCCTCTCATCTGAGAAGAGCATACTTGAGCAATCGTTATCAATCCAATGAAATCTCCAGAATGGGATGCACATAACAGTTCTTTGGGCGTTTGGTTAACTCTCTTTTTTTTTGAAAATATATTTCAATAGTTTTCTTAAATATTTGAGTTCTGGTTGCACGAAAATGGTTTTTCAGTTGACCAGCTGTGTTGGATAGTTGTTTCTTTTGCTGAAATAACAATATATATCAATATTCTCGGAATATAGTATCCACTTACTCCCTCATATACATTCTACTCGTCTGAAACGGTTTCCCAAAGTGATACGCTATATTTACGAGCAGCATCTGTCATCTAACATTTAGGTCTCTTCTTGATATTCGCTTATTCTTTCCAGACTAAAATAATTCAAGTGAAGCCTGAAAGACATGTCCTCAAATTTCAGTATTCTCATTTCAATCCTTTTCTCTTGGATTTCAAGTCAAAAACAACTCACTGAAAGCAACGAATGTCTAAAATCTCCCATCTCTGCTGTCATGTGACCGACATGAAGAAATAAAAAAAAATTGACTCAGTTTCCTAAAACAGAATATGTCCCGCATTCATGCAAATTTCCACTTGCTGTTGGGGCACTCTTTCTGATTGTAATCGTTAAAAATAGCATCCTTATGTAAGTTTTTCCTATCCGTGTATAGACATGAAAATGTGAAGCATTTTGCTTAGTATTTGTATAAAACTTATTCATTAACTTGCGTAAATTTCCTGAATATTTTTCTGTAAAAAAGTGATTAAATATTCAATTTTTTTCAAATAATAAAAAGAAAAATCAATAAAAAAATTAAAATTGCTTGAAATTTGCTATTTATATCCCACAAATGTTACATTTTAAGGTATTGTTGAAAAGCGTTTTCTTGAATTGAAACAATAAAAGCAGCGATTTGATTTATGAATTTTCTGACTAGATTCATTTTCATTCACTAATTAATTTTTCTTTTGGATGATATTTTCTTAAATATTTATGCTCGAAATTAAAAGTGCTTGATATGTATTTAATCAATGAATCTAGATATAGGAAAAAAATCTGAACATGTCTGTTACAAGTTAAAAGCCTTTCGAAGAAAAAGAATATACTACATTCTATGTGTAGTCTTATCTTTTATATACTCATTTTAACTTAAATTAATGTAATTTATTAAAATCTATCATTTCGGAAAGAAATAATTTAGATGATATAATGTACTAAATGCTCTCAAATAAAAAAAATCTGTTCATTAAAAAGTTGAGAGCTAACGAAAAGTAGTAGAGAGAGACTACTCAATAGTAAATGTTTTCATAATCTGTATATAAAATTCAAGAAAAATATGTGTATAAAAATGTATTATTCAGTTTATATATGACTTAAGTCGTGAATCAACTTTGCCAGTCAAATTGGTTTTCAAATGCCAGCATCTATTTTCAATGATGACCGAAATTAAAGTAACATGAATTTTTTTTGCAATTATTCAAATAAAGCTCATTTAATATTTTAATATGTCATATTGAATGCTTATAATATTACAGAATGATATGTGCAACTTCACATCTAGCCCTTGTCTTACGGTTACGAAAACGACCTGATAAAATGTACACTTTTTAAGAAATTGGCCGTTGTTTTTTTGTTTAAAAAAGCAACTGTAGAGCTGTGAATTTTCTTAAGAAAATAATAATTTAAGATTCGTAAACTACTTTTAAAATTATTTCTTGAAAATGATTGGTTGATGCATTAGTATGAAGGGCTATTTGGAAAGGCTTGAACCTAGATAGTCTCTAGTAAGTGTCATTCGATGCTTAGGAGTATCCTGGAATGCAGTACCCAGATTATAGATCTTAATCCAAATTATTAACGCTATCATTTGAAAGTGTAGCTAAGAAAGCTCAAGACTCAAAATACTTGAAGATAATCAAATAGTAATATTAAGGTCACAACCCTTAGAGAGAAGATTATTGAGCTCCATCTATCTGTATTGATTTTATTACTGCCGATAGAACAACACTTTCTAGAAAGACTGCATTTAGATGTCTGAGCGAAGAGTCGCTTAGAGAGCCTGTAATACTTTTCTTAGATGCACCACATTTGGGATAGTTTTCCTTATTGAAATAAGAAGGTATTGAATCTTTATTCTAATAAGCAGATTTTAATAATTTTTCATCAATATATATTCATCTGAAGAGAGTGTGTCTCTCTTTGTTTGTGTACTTCCTATATAATATACTTATATATATATAATTTGGTAGAAATATAATTACCATGTGAAAAGCATGCTATTGTATGGAGAAAATCATTGCATATTCATACGCGATTAAATGCGCAACGAATTTGAATTTGAAGTGAAGCTTTTCGAGGAACTGCTAATAATAATCTTTATTTTTATAGCCAATAATGAAATGACACACCGAGATCAATAATATAAAGGTTTTTTTGGGGGGAGGGGCTTGGAATAATAGCGTTATTCGCTGAAAGATAGTAGTAAGGTGGTCAAATTTAAATATTTAGGAAATTTTTTTGGTTGATTTAAGAACTATGGCCCTACGTTAATCCCCTTTAAAGTCCTAAAATCTTTGCTATTGAAAAAATGGTATTGAGTGCCCTTCCATGTGTGTGTGTGTGTGTGATCAAAAACTTTATTTTTAATCACCTTAATGTTTATAAAGCTGTTTAGTATGAAAGCATTGCTACAGAACTTATGTATGAGGAAATTAAAAATATCATGCTTTGACTCTTCTATTTTTCTCGGTACACTTCCCAAACTTTTGTTCCTGTTTTTTTTTGTTATATTTATACTCTCTCTTGATGTCTCATTGTGTATTAGGCATTCTTATACATAAAATTTCATTATGTAAGCTTTATTCACAAAATCAATTCTAACTCTAGATATGACATGTTTCGTGTTTGCTACCATAATTTTGGGCATCGCTGCCCTTTTACTTAAGGTTAGTTCATAAAAAACGTTAAATAGTGCTCACAAGAACTTTTTGTATATTTGAGACTTTTTCCCACTAAGCAACTAATTTTTAAATACCTTGTTTCTTAAATTCTCATAATTTATAAACACGATTATAATAGTTTAAGTCGGCTTTGCTTTGCTAAAAAAATACGTAACCTCAAGTTCAACGCTGGCCTATCATATAATGACATACCGAATTGTAAAGATTTGCAGGTAAAACATAGAATTCTAACATCGTTTTATAACTCATTTGGTTTTTGTAAAAGGGAAGGACAGGTATATACGTAAAATGTGAAAATGAGAAGAATTCCTTGAATATATTTATGACTTATTTATTATATTTGTTTAATCCTTATACAAATGCATAATGATTAAACAAATGTTTATAACTCAAAAATGGTATGAATTCTTATCTTCCGCAACTATACAAAACTTTATAACTCAAATATAAACAGGTACCAATAAAAATAGTTTAAAAAATTTAAACTATTCAGAAGCTTTAAGCTAACTGCTTTTATAAAGTTGAAAATAAAACACCATTAAAAGTAATACGACAGATATACAAGCAACAACTTGAAAAAGAATTTCTGGTGAAATAAGCAACAATGAAAAGCAATGTGAGCAATGAAATTGAACCAAAGGGAATTTCACTCAAGGGTTTCTCCAATGGGTAATATTATGGGGACTATAAAGCGTTCCAATCCATTTGAAAAGCTTATAGGCTGTAGCTGTGACAGTGGTACAATATAAGGATAAAACTAGACAGAGCTTTATAGTTTCTTTGTATTGCATTCAATAAGATGTAATCTAACAACATAAAAGGCAAGAATTCTAAGATCATCATATCCCTCGAATCATTTCTGTTATTTCAAATAAATATAGCAATTTACTTATCTGGAGAAAATGAAAGAAAACATTGTATTAATACATCATGAATAATAAAATGTATTATATTATATCAGGTTGATATGCATGTTTTAATAATAAATAAGCTATTGTTTCGTTTTAAAACTTCAAGCCTGATGAATATTTGCTTTAATTATTCAATACAATTACCTGAACAATAATTTTTTGAAAAATAATTTCATCACTAAGCCAATTGCAAACGTAAATATTTGTCATTAGTAAAATGGGCTTTAAAATAATTTAAACGTCCTTTACTGTTTTTAATGCATACAACCTCATACTTTCAAATATAAATTTACAAAAACATGCATTATTAACATTTTTATTTATTTATTCAATGAATTAATTTAATTTACTTGTGTTTTAAAGGACAATTAACAATTAAGAGTAAGTTTTAAGTAACTTTTCATATAAAATTCGTCATTATTTATATAATTATACATACCGTTGTTAAATTATACGTAAGAGTAAGTATGAGGTCATAAAAAAGTGAAAAAAGCTTAGCTAAATTCTAGTTGTTTCTGATGATGGAAGAGATGCTATGCACTTCATAATAATGCACAACAAAAGCATAAGGTTAAATTTTAATTAAATGATAATTTCAACTATATGAAATAAATTACACTTTTTTTTATGTTTGACGAATTTGAAATAATAATCACCAATAAATGGTTCAGAAAATTCAGAATGAAATATCAAATTCTTCGCAATGGAATATTTGATGATAAATAAAGTATTTTTTTTAAACTGAATATAGCTAAAGATGTAATGAAAATTCCTATGAAAAAAGCATTTTACATTAAACATTCATACAATTTATACATCATAAATAACAAATAAAGAGTGGGAACATTTCGGTCAAACAAATGTAATGTCTACAATTTAGAAGTTAACAAAATGCATGTAAAATCTAGGAATAAATACAAGCATTATACAAGAAAATCTACTACCTTTTTTATTTTATAACAGCATAAATATGTAACAATTTTTCTAATTTTTTTTAAATCTTGCAAATCTGTCGCAAGCATTTAAAGTCTTTGGCTCAATGGTTAAGTGTATTTCGTGTTAATAACTATTTGATATTTATTTTAACGAGATTCTTAGATTATTGGTTATAACTGATTTTCCAGATATACTTTATTATAAAACTATTTAGAAAATGCAGAAAAAAAAGAATAAGAATTTACTTATGACACTGATAAAATGTATTCAAATCTGTGAAAACTATTAATATAAGCAGATGTTCTATAAAATGTCCTATAATGTATGCTTGAACCTCGTAGTTTTAGTAAATGCAATATAAATATTTATTTCAATGACTTTGAAGGGATATATTAGAGTTTTCATATCCTTTAATATGTGCGTCAAATAGATAGATGAAATCATTTTTATGTAATTACAAAATAAACGATATCGTCTGAATTATTTTCTTGACAAAAAAGTTGTTATTGTCAAAATTCGTATGCTCATAATCTGAAAGGATATGCAATAATATCAGAACATTCGTGTTTCTCTCTTTATTTTTATTTTTTTATCAAAGTGTAATTAAGACAGGATTGGTACAGTGTAATCTATCCTAATTAAACTAATATATGATTAGAGATATAAATTGGGCTTAAATATTCATACACTATTCCTAAAAAAATCCGATAAAAAATAAATCACGAGTTTATAAATAATGATCTTAATTTAAGTAACGATGCTACAGGGGATCAAGAAGCTGATGTCGTTACTGAGATCATAATTGCAATTACTTTTAACCAATTTCATCAATTTGTTTGAAGGAACTAACCAAAAAAAGTATTTATTAATGCATGAGGGAATAAAATAGAAATATTAGGGTGTCCCAAGATCATTGCTAAAACTTTTTAAGGGAGGTAGAGAACATCACAAGGATTTAGAGTTACAAGCAACCCATGATCTGAAACGTCTTCGTTCTGCGTAAGATTGCGTTGTTCACTAGAGCATTTAAGGAAACAGACCTGCATTACCGCAGTAGTTTTGAGCTGTGATCGTCTACAAAGGAGTATGTAACGTTTTACAAACACAGAATTGAAGAATATGCACCTGATTTATGAATTGACAGAAGTAAACGCAAGAAGCAGAGAGATTGTACCGCGATTGTATTCGATTGTATTCGCCGGTCGGTGGGATGTTTGCTTTTGTGTAAATATGGATCATTACGAAGTAATAGGGGCATAGTGAGAACGGGTCACGCAATCCAATGGACTACAGTATCGAACACATTTTGTTCCATATATGGAACAAAATGGTCTCGGTACCATTCGAAGGAATCCGAGTACCATGTTGGGAGTTCGAGTCACTTTTGACCAGTCCTCACTATGCCTATTACCTCGTATTGATCCATGTTTACACAAGTGGTGTTACAAATTAGCAAACATCCCGCGGTACTGTGCATCTCTCTTTGGGAACCTTTCGATGTACAATTCTTCTGCTTCTAGTGCATTTACCTCTGTCAATCCATAAATCAGGTGCTTATCTGCCGACTCAGTGTTTGCTCTACGTTTCATGCTCCTTTATGGGCGATGATAGCCCACATGACTAAGGTAGTGCGGGTCTGATTTCTTAAACGCTCTCGTGAACAACGCCATCTATACCCGGAAGAAGATATTCCCGACCATGGGTTGCTATGTAAATCTGAATCCTTCTGATGTCTCCTACCTCCCCTTAAAGTTTGTACCAATGATTCTGGATCACGCTGTATATTCTGTAATTTTTCATGTAAGTAATATTCCCTGAAACAAAATTATTATTTCAAAAATATATGACAGTTTTAAAATAATAATTACTACTTAAACAGTATATTCAAGTACTTTGGTACTAAGTATTTAAGTTAGCATTACACAACACACACCTAGACAGATCATTTAATGATAAGCAGACACGTGCAAGCAAGACTAAAAATAATCCCCAAGTAAACTTACAATAGCAATTGTGTACAAATTTATCTTCCACTTCTTATCTTCATTGTGTACGCTATAAAAAGTTTTTTTCTGTAATTAAATCATTCTTTAATTCTAAACTCAAATGTAATTAAACCACTGCTTTGTTTTTCTGTTTCAAATCTAAAGGGACATTTAAATTACATTTGTTTTTTTAGAATGTACTTTGAATAAATGCATTGGAAATTGAGATAAAAAAATAAAATTTAAGCAATTTTAAAGAAAAAAAAAGATTTTTAATTACTGAAACTAGGAAAAGAATTGGTGTTTGTTTTGTATTTTAATATTTGATATTCGAACCCATAGTTGTATATTTGATTAAATTTCTGAATTAAATGGTGATTAGCTTATAACTATTTAGACAATGATATGAAAAACAAACATGTGGATTATTTTACCCTTAGTATCAATCTTTTTTAACAAATTATGCACTTTTGAAATTAGAATTTTATTTAATTAACTGTTGCATTTTTATTTATAAAAAACAGTTTTAGTGGTCGATGCAAAAACCAAAATATTGTTTATTTCGCATTCATTTCACTAATTTTGGTATAAATATTAAGTCACATTCAATGCCACTATCGTTAAATGTAATTGCAAAGCATGTACGCATTTACTTAACTCCTTCCAGGCTCATTTTATTTCGTGATTGTGGATTTAAAAATATGAAACTTTTTATGCTTACCTAGAAAAGTAAATAAAAGCGTTCGAAACTATAAAAGGCCCATGTGAAATAATTCGGGAAGAAATAATTTGTGCAATGTAAATTGTTATAGTGACTGAGCTACATTCGGGGAAAGCCAGAATAGTACGTTTCGCGTGCCCGAGCTCAACTCTGGAAAAGCCGTGAAAGGGTTAGTCTAATCTGAAAATCGTAGATGTTTTGTATCGTTTTTACAATCCCAATCTGCTGCTCCTCCTGCAACTATATGTATGTATTGCCTTGTAGTGAAAATGTGCGCTTGCATAAAAAATGATAAAAATATACAAACAGAAAGTAACAGCATAGAACAAAATGTAATATTTATTTTCATGCCATAAAAATTAATAAGTAACAATCCCAGATCACGAGTCGCCTGTGATGATATAAGCGGCTAATTGCCGTCGACCGGAGTCACTAATTGTGTAAAATGCGGTCTGCAGGAAGGACGATGGTTTGGTCAGAACAGTTTCTCCTCCAGGCACAGTGTTGTTATGATTTTCAAACGACAATCAAATCATCTGGATAGATAAATTATCAGGGAAGCATATGTGTACATTGCAAAGCATGTTGGCAAGAATGGGTCGTGTATAGATTGGAGTTATCTTACTGATAAATTTTATTGATTATTATTCAATTTTAAAGATCCTTTGGAAGAAAGGCACTGCCAGCCGCAGTTCATCCAGACATCATTGTATTATCATAGTGTCACTATGAAAGTGAAATAGGCACTATGGATAGAGACCAACTATCGCAGACGGGGAAAACCAAAACCATAATTCTATATTCTCAGTGGTGTGGTGTGGATTTGTGATATTATTGGACCTATTATCACATCGATGCCAGAAAAGCACATAGTGATTATGATTGCTGAAACAGAAGCATGACTCATCAGGAAATTAGGTTCTGTAACCTTCTACCGTGTACATTAGACTAGCCCCGTAATTGAAAACGGAGGATTTGGTGCTGTAGTATCAGTGATTGTCTTCTTGACGGATTCCATAATTCCAAGCAGCTGGTAGCATATCGATGAATAATTGGGATAGTGGATATGTCAATGTATCCAGAACTTATTTTCAGTATTTATGTTACCTTCCTTGTTTGCACACAGGTTATACTTGTCATCTAATTCACGTCACATAATTTGCTAATTTTAAAATACATATATATATATATGCATTATATCATTTCTTAAGCCATTTATAATGAATGAGAAACGAAAATGGGATGCTAGTTGCAATGAACCAAACAAACGTAAATCATTAAATTTTTAAGAAAAGCATGAAGATGATGCCATCTGCCAAAATATTCATTTTTGTAAAATTTACATAATCGTAATTTCTTTTTAATTATGTAAATCTTAAGCTATAAAATCGATCAATTACTTTTCCCTTTCCCTTTCTATTAATATTTCACGTTAATTTGAAGTAAATATATAAATGTTTTGTTGCAACAAAATTCTACAGGAACGAATAGCTTATTTTCCTATAGAAATAATGTTTAATTCATAATATCTTAGTAGGATATTTATTAATTAATTTAAAATTTTTCTAATAAAGTATGGAATTTTATGTGGAAAAAAAACACAGTTTTTGTTTTTGCGTAAGGAAACAGAAAAAGAATTTCTTACATTTTTAGTAACAATGATGTCATTATATCTACTGTGATCATTGGATTATTGTTGTCCTGGAACCTCCATTTAAGTAGATAAAAAACTCTGAAAATAAATTTTACTTTTTCTAATTACATTTATTCGAAGAGGAGATTCTATTCTTTTATGAAAAATTTTATTTGACTCTACATTGCCTGAAGTAAACAAACAATAAAAATAGTTATATTTCTTTCTTTCTATTTCTTTCATTTTTTGTGTTCAAATAATTTGAAGTAAAGTGAAATGCAGTGATTTTATTTACCATTTATCCTTAAATAGCAAATAAGGAACCCAAAAGAACGAACATAGTTTTCTTACTTATCCCATTATTTGATCTTTTCGAAACTTATATGTGTTCCAATCATAGATTTGAATGGACAAAGTATTTGGAGTTAATATTTGAAGTTGTTTACGAAATATTCTGTAATTGGCTGTTCGGATTATAATGTTTACTTGATGAAATGTTTTCTACTAATTCTTCAAGGCATTAAACTAGATTTGCATGCAGATAAATATATTTGTACACTCATTTTTGAATCACAATGAGTGTTCATTTTCATTTAATATATTTGATTCGTATTTACTTGGAAATCCATTAGTCATTTAGAATGTAAATTCTCAGTAGTTCTCTGATATGTAAACAATTTGGTAGAAAGGCATAAAATATGCAAGTCTCAATTCATTTATTCCTTTGTAAATCATGCACTTCTTTTTACCCTCGGGGAATAAAGTCATCTTTGTGCAGAAATTCAACATATTTAGTTAAGGTTTTACTTTTGAAATCAACTTATCGCTTAAAATTGAATAACGCATATACAAAACAGGGATTGAAAACAAATACGTGAATCATAGCGATTTTAAGTTTTAAAATTTTCTGAGCATTAAGGAGAAGTGTTTGAAATTAACTATACAACCAAATACGATTACGGAACATTTTCTTCAAAGAATTTATTTTAGATTATTCGTATTCGATATATATTCTAAGATTACTACTTGTATTATGAAAACATAGTGATACTATTCAGAAATGCATCAATTAGGTTAGAAACACTATGTTACCATTAAAGTGTGTATAATTCAGTTATTTCATATAATAACTAGGTATTTCATGAAATAACTAGACAAGTCAGTTAAACTATATAATACATGAAAAATTTCATACTTTCCCTAGTTATTTTATGAAATAACTAATAATAGACAGTTAAAGAGTGAAAAATAAGCAATTTCAAAGTTATAAAAATTAATTGATCTAAAATAGCTAAAATCACTCTAAGAACATTTTATCCCTATTGCTGATAAATATTGATATTAATTGATAAATAAAAACAGATGATATATAATTTATTATTGCTCATGTTGCTAACATTAATTAATCAAAAAGAAAAAAAGAATACGTTGCAGAAATAGTTATACACTATCTGGTCAAAAGTATCCGGACACCCCTTAAAAAAGTGGTTCTGGCGAGTGACGCAATTTGATACGTAATTGAAAGCTATAAAAGTGTTGGTAGTGGTTTGTCAGATTGTATTTATGCGTTTGTGAAGCAATGAGTAAGTCAAAGGAGCTTAGTGAGTTTGATCGTGGCAGTATAGTGGGATACCACCTTTGTGGGAAATCAGTTCGTGAGATTGCGGACATTCTACAGAAGCCTAAATACTATGTGAGTGATGTAATTGTGAAATGGAAACATCGAGGCAGTGAAACAGCAGAAAAACGAACCGGTAGGCCGAAAATACTTGGTGAACGCAGCCGCAGAACTCTGAAAAGGGTAGTAAAACAAAATCGCAAGTCCTCTTTAGTGGAAATTTCTCAGGAGTTCCAAAGTTCATCAGGAGTTAGTGTTAACAGCAGGACTGTCCGTCGCGAGTTAAAATACTTGGAATTCCATGGTTGTGCAGCCGCTCACAAGCCAAACATTACTCCACAGAATGCGAAGCATCGATTGCAATGGGTAGAGCGCACCGTCATTGGACTGTGGAAATGTGGAAAAATGTTCCTTGGAGTGATAAATCTCGCTTTACTGTCTGGCAGTCGGATGGATGCGTCTGGGTTTGGCGGATGCCCGGCGAAGTTTCTTTAGTGACTGCATTGTGCCGACTGTTAAGTTTGATGGTGGAAGCATAATGGTGTGGGGGTGTTTCTCGTGGTTTGGTCTGTGTCCGTTAGTTCCTGTGATTGGAAGCATGAACTCTGAGATGTATGCGGACATTCTGGACAATGCTGCACTCCCAACTCTGTGGCAATATTTCGGGGAAGGCTCATTTCTCTTCCAGCAGGATAACTGCTCCATTCACACATCGAGGCTTGAACAGACGTGGTATGACGAAATGGGTGTTCAAAAATGGACTGACCTTCTCAGAGCTCCGATCTAAATCCCATAGAACAACACCTTTGGGAGGAATTAGAGCGCAGATTTCGTAGTAAGCCAAATCGACCATCCTCACTGCAAACACTCACTTCAACTGTGATGGACGCCTGGAAGGCAATTCCTTTGGTCACCTATCAAAAATTGGTGGAAAGTCTTCCCAAACGTGTACAGGCTGTCATCCATGCAAAAAGGGGACCAACATCATATTAATATGTGCCTCAGGACGCTCTAAGTCCATACCACTAAATGTCCGGATACTTTTGTCCAGATAGTGTATTTAAATATTACTCAAAAATACATGCTGAGAAGAAAAACTGTTGCTTCGTAAAAACATTGTGCGAACTTTTTTAAGCAAAAATGCAAGAGAATATTAATTTAAATGTTATGAAATACCTTTATTTTACAATTCATTATTTATTAGAGCAAGGATTGTACTTTGAATTGCATTGTATATTATTTTTGAAATAAGCACACTTTTAACTATTACACATTTTTTTTTACATGAGCACTTTTTAAATCTTTGTCCAGTGCTGGAACTTAGAGCTGTTAAAACGTTGTGTCAATATTCGGAACTTCTTCAATGAAAATTAATTCTCTCTCACATATACTGAACTGAGATCCTGAGTACAATTGTCTTATTCAGCCATCAATTGTCCCTAACTGGTTCAAAGATCTTTCAAGAGCCATATTTTATACTTTAATTATCAAGTAATCGTTATTATGTAGAATACCTAGTTAAATCATAGAATTCAATAATTTTATATACATTAACTAACTTGTCTAGTTATTTCATGAAATACCTAGTTATTCTATGAAATAACGGATATTTAACAATTTAACGCAGTGCTTCTCAAACTTTCAATGTTTGAGACCCAATTTTCAATCATAATTTTTATTGCTACCCTTCCCCGTACAATAACAATGTATTGATTGCCATAATAATTTACGAAGACGTAAAACTACACTATACAACTTTAATGATAAACCGGACTAATTATCAAGATAAATATTAAATTTTGCATAGGACTAGCCCAGGTAATTCATTAGTAATTATTAAACCTGTTCTGAACTTAATATTCATAAATTATCAAATATATTGTACAGTACTGAATTTATGGTATGTGTATATAAGAATGCATTTTGTTTTGCTTCTTTTCAGTAAGCCATTATAATTTGTCAAATAATCTTTCGTTTTTGACTCTTCGATATGTTCGCGTCCCCCTAGGAAGGTTATCCCTGGAGGACACACCCCACAGTTCGAGAAACGCTGTTTTAACGGTAACTACTATATAAAAATAACCGCTTAATACTGTTTTAGAATTATGATCGTAATCTTTTTGTAAATTATATATAATTTTACATATTACTAACTTTAACGACATGATTATATATCATTTACCTTAAGCTTAAAAGATCAAAAATTCAAGATTATTTAAAATGTTTAAATAATGATGTATTTCTTATGTAAAGAAACAAATAATTCCTACCATTTACTTTAAAAATATAAATCCTTGATTTTATAATTTTTTAGAATGTATTCTACCAAATGGTAGAAAAGTAACGTTCTCATTGACCTTTTATGCTAGGTTGAATTTTACTGATATCTGTTTCGTAATTCATGTTTTTCTCTCTGTGGGAGTGATATTTTATATCCTTCATTATTTCAGTATGCTGATTTTTTATCATAAAAGAATGAATATATTAATATAAATTTAACATGGAGAGATTGTTTATCTTTTTGAGGGAACAAGATGACTACTGGTGGCGCATTTTGAACGTCAGTCAAATATCAAGGGATGCGAAAGTTTCCTAGGTTGATATCCCGCACTTTCAGACAAAAACATCATTCAGACAAACAAATGGAATATATAATTCTATTAAATTATGGAAGATTATATATTTAAAGTGAACTACGTGACTTTAATAATTATGTATTTCTTTTAGGCAAATTTTTTTTTTAGAAATTAGCAGAAAGCATTTTTGTAACACATTCTACAATAACTTTAAATTAGTATTTTTACTTTTCATATAGTTTTATTGATGATTGTAAAATGTGCTGCAGAAAAAAAAATTGATTACATTTTAGATTGATTTACTAGTTTTTGATTATATAAAGTACTTCCCGAACAATAAAACATTGAGTTGTTTGTATTTGATGGACACGACTTTAAAGTTATTTTTCCAGATAGAGACGTCGTATTTTTGCATATATATCCCCTTTTGAATAGACTTGGTCATTAAATGTAGTCCAGGTTCCGATATCCAGGAAGGCAAAGTTTTTCTCAAAGTGAAAAAGTCAATTTAATGCTTCATCACTCAAGCGGCTCTTTCCAAGTTCCTTCTAGTGTATGCGAACTCAGGGTTTCTAGAGTAGATTTTACCAACCCAAATGCTCAAAAATCCTTATCAGAAGGATCAGGTAACTTCTGCTTCATTCTTTTAATAATATTTTTGTATTATCCATATGTATTCTTCTAATGTGATATAGATGGTACATGGCCTTAGCATGTGGTTCAAGGCTTCATTCATATACATCCATTATATATTCATAGCTTTTTTTCCTTCTCTTTCCTGACCGGCGCACGCGCAGTGTGCTGTTCACCTTAATTGTTATTTCAATTGAATTGTATTTATATTTTGTCATGATCCCTTACAGACCGTAACATATTTGAATAATAAAAAACCATATAAACATGCATTTAGTTGTTGCTCGAAGTGTCAATAGATGTGAAAACCAGATTGATGTTGATAATTTTAATTCAAACATTATGAAATTTCAAATTTTAATACTAAAAGTTCTAAGTTTTCACTTCTATCGGCAGTCTCTATAACTGCCATTTTTTTTAAAATTCTTTTCGAACAAAAACAAATGAACTGTAGACTTAATCATTTTTTAGAAATTTTTTTTGCCTGTATAAATAACTTCATTTAAAGTTGAGATGGCATTCCAATCTCATTGCAATGCCTTTTATGAAGGTTGTGTGGGCCTTTTACCAAATCTTTATATTTTACATTTGAATTATAATAAACTTCAAGCACATATTTTATGGTACATGGGTTTCAAACCATTTAAAAACAGGAATATTCAGAACTTGTCTTATTCTTAAATGCAAGCGTTTGCTGTTGATTCCTTTAATTCCGCACATTACGAATTCCTTTTTTCAAAATATACAGTGTCTTACAATTCGGTTGAATGAATACTTTTCTTTTTAAAGTGCAGAGCTCTCCAACTATCTGTAAGTTTTAACTGTCATTTTAAAATAAAAGTTCTATATTGTCCTCAAATGAAGGAAAAGTAGTAGTTCTTTCTTATAAATAAGGAAATCAAGGAATCTTCTAGGGTGAGTGAGTGAGTGAATATTAACGTCCCACTGTTCAGCTACACGAGGGCTTTTGGGGACGGTCCGCGTAATTTTGAACCATGGTCAAGTGACGCGGACGACAACTGAGCTGGCACCCCCTCTCCTAACTACCACACCACACCAACGGGAGGACGTTTGAGCTCTCGACAGATTTTACGTGCATCGCTCCCCTACACGGCGGGTCTTCAGTGGTACTGGGATCAAACTCATGACATGTTAGCCACGATCCGATGCCTAGACCACTCGGCTACCGCGGCCACAGGAATCTTCTAGGAAAAATCATGTTTGATTTTTAATTATTTTAAATAAAAAAAGAAATCAAGATTAAGAAAAAAAATAGGTGCAAACGGCCTTTTGCATTTCAACATATTTTCAACTAAATCATTATAATTTCTGCAATCTGCAAATAATTCCCTACCAATTATAATTTTTTGTTGAATAATTGTGAATAAAACATTTCTGAATTAAATAGTATTCATATAGAAATTTTATACTTTTTACAAAATTTTATGAATCTCAAGAACTATTAATATTTAAAACTCTCTCTCTCTTTCTCTCACTCTTTCAAATACTAAACAAAGATTCTTAAAAATTTTTAAATAGACTTACAAGTAATTTAATAAGTTTAAATTGCAAGTTTTTCGATTTCTTCCACATCACTTATAAATAGTTCGAATTTAGGTGCAATAGTTACGTATTGAAAGAGAAAAATGGTTATTGATTTTAACAAAAATAAAATGATTAAGTATTTAATGTCACATACAAAATAATTATCCGAAGAATAATAAAAAAAATGTTCTGAGAAAGTTTCCTTCATACAAAAGTAGAAATCATTTAGGCGTTCAAACTTCTTTTAGATACACTTATGTCAAAGAAAAATACTTCTACTAAAAGTTTAAAATATTGAATGTTTCGTCAGCTGAGGTAAATTAGAAAAGATATTTCAAACAAAAGACGAAAATAGAAGCTTTAATGGATCCTCCACATCATTTTAACTATTCCGTGTCGGTTTGGAACTCAGTACTAGTTTAAAAGCAAGACATTTACTATTAAAGAAACCATACTTTTGACTGAAGAAGAAAATATAAAAGCAAAAAGTGAAACACTGAAGGGGGCCAATTGGTAGCCAAAATAATCAGGTGTTTTTGATGTCCTTAACAAGTATAAAATAAAAAAAATTGTGTGTTTAAAAATAAAATAGTAAACTCAGAGCAAAATTATTGATCCATGGCAGTTTAGTGAAGTCTGGTTGCTCATAAAGTAAAAATGAGTTTCTTTATCTTTTGCAAGCTAAAACCTAATAAATGAAATGTGATTCAAAGGAATTTATGGATATTCAAGAAAGAAAATCTATAATATTATTAAAGCAAAATATGAAACATACAGCGAGTAATTGTGGGATATTTAATTAAATATGGGAACATTGAAAATTTCATCATTTATAAAGCAAATTATCTAATTCTATGTGCACTCTTGCGAGTTTCTTAGTTTTTGTTCAAATAAATGTCTCAGTTGAATATTATTTTTCCTTGTCAAATAATAAAAATCAGGAGAGATATTATACAAAAGAATTTCTGGTAAGTTTTATATAGTGCATTCAATGAAACTATTAGAACGAATAATGCAGATATGATGCATAATTTTTGTTTATTACAACAGTTTCTGAATACAAATTTGAAAATGGTGAAATATCGCGCAATCAAAAATCTGCTTAAGATTAAAATTAAGATAATATTTTTATGTATGAGGTTATGTTTTAGGCAAATACTTAAATAAAGATAAATGTTTTTAAATAAACATTTTAATATTAAATAGTTTGACGAGAAAAGAAAATACTACTTGACTTCCGGTTGAAAATCAATTCAGTGTCCTTTCTGCTATTATTCAGTACAATTGACTAAGCGTATTTGATTCAAATGAACTAATTTTAATTTTTTTAAAATTTTATAAGTGGTTAAATAATATTTGTATTTGTTTTTTAAAGAAAATATTACAGCTTTATTCACAATAACCCTTTTTTTAATGAAAAAAATTATAAAATTTTTGCTGACTCCTATAATGGGAACAGTTCTGTAATAAAAATATTGATTTGTAATTTTAAAATATATTCATATATCTAACCAAAGTTTATATATATATATATATATATATATATATATATATATATATATATATATATATATATATATATATATATATATGTGTGTGTGTGTGTGTGTGTGTGTAATGACTTCTTCTAACTCTTTAACTTTACCCAGTTAAATTATTTCCTAATTCTTTGGCACAAAACCGTTATAATCTTAATCTTAGTCTAATTGCTCGCGCGCATTTGCATCCAATCACGACTCCTGTTACAAAAGAGTCGTACGACCTTCCCCGCCAGTATAAAACTCGGAGCAGACGGTTATGCGCTCTCTTGTCTTTTGTCTGTCCTCATCATGTAGCCGGCTGCAGCTAGTGTTTGTGTATTTTTGTTGTGTGCGTATGTTTCTTTGTAATTCCGTCTATCTGTGTGTCTTCATGTTCAGCGTACAATAAACAAGAATAACCTCAAGACTGCCTCCTCCATAATATTGAAAATGCAACATCAATCGTAAAGAATAGTAATCTTATAAAGAAAACCGAACACCGGCCACGCTATAAAAATCTTCGCCCAAATTTGTCATCTTTACTAAATTAAAATCCGTCATCATTTCATATATATATATATATATATATATATTATTAAAATTGAGTTATTAAATATGCCTTCCAGATAAAATTTTGAAGAAAATCCTAAATTGTCAGTAATAATATGTTCAACATTTACATTCAATTGCAAATATTAATTTAACTTATAATATTTGACACCTAAGCTGAAATTTAAGCTTAGGTAATGAACTTTTGTAGAAGCGGTTTAACTAGATTGCAAGCCTAAAAGAGGTACTTTTTACTAAAAATAACACTAAAATACTAACAAAAGATACTTATAATTTATCTTTTATCTGACCTTTTTATTGATGCAGTTGCACAAATATAGTTAACGAATTAGGTTAATTATTTTTAGAGTTTAATTTTAAACTAAAATCCTTTTAGCTAAAATAATTCCAATGTAAATTTTCGGATATTGAAAAAAATGTCATTTATGTACAGGAATGTATACATATATAAAATTTCGGCCTAAAACTATTTTAAAAATGTGTTGAGTGTCTAAAGTGATGAGCATAAAGTTAATAGCAGTATCCCACATAAAAAAACAGACAAGCAAAAGGAGTTATACAGTTTTATTTATAAAACTTTAAAAATACTGCTTGCCATCATCGAAATTTATAAAAACTTTAAATTTGTAACATGCCTATTTATTTTTGAAAAAAAAAACAATCATAAGCGTTTAGCAGATTCTACAATTTTTAAATATATTTGGTAACAGTATGAAAATTATTATTGTTATAAATAGCTTTTTGGATTTGCTGCATTTAAAAATTTAGCTGTCTTAAAAAGCTTCCAATCAGTGCTTTTGAAAAATCAAATCCCTCGTATCTGCCTGAAACGTGTGGATGTTTTATATTTGTCCTAATGTTAACTATAAGGTTTTAATTATAGAAGAAAGAAATCACCTGAATTGATAAGCAGCTACATGTTTAGGGTACAGGTATTCCAGTACACAAGGTCAGAATTCTTCTCGGAAAGGCTTGAATATTTATGACACAAGTCTCAGGCGGGTCATAAAACCAGCAGTGGGGTCAGAAGTCCTTTCTAAATATTTTTTTCTTTTTCTTCTTGGGTATCTGAGGCCTTGGGAATAAAGATCACATAAAATCCTTGGTGCGGAGTCTCTATCCAAAATGGAATAGCGTCCAGCTCTTTTTTTTGGAGTAAATTATCTATAAATTACTTTCAATGAGTAAGTGTATGTATATGTTAGATATTGTGTGTAATATATACGCTAAGCAAACTCTAAGAGAAAAAAATGCAAATCTTAGATTTATTCTGATTTATTCCGATCAATATTTCTCCTCTTAACTGTTTCACCCATCATAAACTCTACGCATTAAAATTAGTATACTAATTAATCTCAATTAAAACAAGAATAGGAAGGGTGATAGAATGGAAATTTAAAATGTTCATTCTTGAACATAGTTCTTCCTTCTTTAGTTGAAATAAGTTGCTCCAATATTACGAGGGGAAAAATAAAACACCGTAAAGTCCGGCGAAAAGAGCGCACTTTTAACACCAAGAATAAGATTAAAATTTACGGGTGCCCGTTATACGTCGCGTACATAAAACTAACATCAAAAATAAAAAAGAGGAACAAGTTTAAAAAAAGTTATTCTACATAGACTAGAATACTGCTTATTTAAAAGAAATGACATATCTCTAATGAACTTAAAGGTTGGTAGTTCTGGAAGTATTCGAATTTTTCAATATCCTGGAATAGACCTCGAATAAATGACTTCAAAACATAATTGCATTGTACACGTATATTTCAGATTCCTTCTTAAAATAGATGGTGCTCGTTAAACGGTGAATATACCTAAAAAAAGAAGAAACTTGAAAGTGTGTGTATGTGTGCGCGTTATATACATGTGCGGTTATACGCTGGATTTTACGGTAGTTCGTCAAAATACTTACGGCAGTGATACCTCAGAAATTTAGAAGAATACACGACGAAATTTAGATAATATACGCTTGAAATACATTTTAAGCGTATACCTTTATGAGAAATGTTATCTGTACAGATTTACTTATAAACAGACTTGTTCTTTGGTAAACATTTAAAATTAAAAATAAAATAATGAAACTGTAGTAAAATACTTCTTTATTATTAGCTTTTCTATAAATGTGCGAAATATTGTGTTAATACACTTTTTAATTGCTATAACTCATTCTAAATATTAGTGTACAACATTTGTAGCTGATTTATTATAATCGCGATTTATGGCCGTCGTTATTTCTATTGAATTTCGAGTTTGACTCGTAATGTACTGAATACACGGACTAATGCGCATTAAATCTGTCGAAGCTGACAGTCCTCCCATTTGCAAGTTGTGGTAGCTTGAGAATTACTTTACTGTGTGAATTAATTGGGATAAACGGTAAGAAAACGATTTTTTTGAAACCTTAGCTTTTAATCATTACATAAGTAATCAGAAAAACCTCCGTATTTGTATCAAATATGTCCTCCTGTTAAAGAAATGATTTCTTCAACTCGTCCTGGAATTGACTTCGCTAGCACTTGTTTAGCACTTTTTATATCATTTGTTCTGTAGTCATGTAATTTACATCTTAGCTAAACGATTGATTCTTAAAACTATGCCAAAAATTCTGAACAGGATTTAGGTCTGGTGAATTACAGGCCAATTAAGCACTTTTATTTTATTTTCCCGCATAAAAGTCTGGACTAAATTCAAATTCTGACAATAAGTCAAATTATGTTGAAATGTTCCATCAAATGTTTCCAGGAATAAAATAATTCTACTGCCTTATAATTACAGTGGTGGCCAAAATTGGGGACATTATTGAAAGTCATTACGTTTTTTAAATTTGTATGCTCATAGAAAATGTTACGTTGTACAAAATGCAAAGTCTCTTATATCGTTTTAAAGATAATTTAATACTAAATTTAATACAAAAAAATTGAATATTTACAACGCAAAAAAATTATGCTACAATAACTATCGAAATACATTAGATTCTGATGATAGCAGTGGGGTAGACCTTATTTTTTATTACAGCTTCACATCGATGCTTCATTGAGCCGAAAATAATTTTAAGCTCTTCCTTCGTTATTACATGATGCCAGGAAACAATTATATCCTCAATTAGTTCCTTTTTATTTCATGGGTACCTTATTCAGACAAGAGTTTTCAAACGATGCCACAAGTTTTCGATAGGATTTGGGTTAGAACTGTTACCTGCCAGGACAACAATGGTATTTAGTCAAGGAGCAATAACATCAAATAAAAAAGTAGATCAGACCCCTAAAAAGAGATGCATGATGAGAAATTGCTCTTTCCTATTTTAAAATTGCAAGGTGGTTCAATGACTACATTTGGAGACTGAAAGTTTTGTTTAAGATGTCAGGAGACAAACTTCACAAGAAACAAAGCGGGAAAAGGTCGAAAAAGGTGCACCCCATTTGTTGATGACAGGGAAAAAAATACTACAAGATAAAAAAAAATGTCATCAAGGGTCATCAGAAGTTATCTGAATGATGCTGGTGTTTCCGTTAGTTCAAAAACAATCAGAAGATTAGCTGATGTTAGGCTAAAAGATAGAATTCCAAGAAGAAAGCCTTATCTCAATTTTCAGAAGCATTAAAAAAGTGCTTAGTTTGCAAAGGAACACATTAATTGGACGAATGATTAGTGGTCAAAAGTTATATGGAGGGATAAAACTAAAAGATATCGTTATTCGGTAGTGATGACCGAAAATATGTAAGATGTAGAATAGGAGAAATACTATATATCCTGACTTCATCCATTCAACTATGAAGTATCCACAGGGTTTTATGATTTGATCATGCATATCAGCACATGATATCGGTCACTTCATATAATCGATGGGACACTGAATGTCAGAAAATACAATGACACAATTCAAGAGCCCAAATTTCTACCTTCCATCAGAGATCGATCTATTTACCAACAATGCGTCGTTTATTTTTCATCAATATTCTGCTCCTTTCCACACAGTAAAGTAATCGAAATACTGGCATAGTTCTAAGATCATTGAGTTGTTGTTCGGGCCAGGAAACAGTTCTGACCTCAATCCTATCGAAAACTTGTTGCATCGTTTGAAAATTCTTGACCGAATGAGGTACCCATAAAATAAAAAGGAACTAATTGAGGATATAATTGTTTTCTGGCGTTATGTAATAACAAAGGAAGAGCTTAAAGTTATTTTCAGCTCAATGAATCATCGGTGTGAAACTGTAATAAAAAATAAAGGCTACCGCACTAAGCACTGATAACTCACTGCTATCATCAGTATCAGATTTATATTGATAATTATTGAAGAATAACTTTTTTGTGTTGTGAATATTTGAATTTTGTTTTTTGTATTGAATACAGTATTAAATTCTCTTTAATATGATATAAAAGATGTTGCATTTTCTTCAACGTGAAATTTTTTATAAGCATGCAAAGTTAAAAAATATAACAATTTTAAAACTATCCACACACAATTTTGGTAACCATTGTATATGTATTTGACAGAATTCAGCAAGGCTTTAAGAGGAACTAAGCCATTTGTTGAAAGCCATCTAGCCAACATCTAAGCCATCTAGCTATCATCTAAGCCATTTAGTGCCATTTGTTGCGAAAGAAACCCAAAATATTTGCTTAAAAGGGTGTTTTACAGTCTGTTGGGTATGATGTGGTAGAAGTACAGGATCGGTATTTTTTCGCACATGCTGAACGTTTTTTCACCTTTTTCTGAACTGAAAATTGCTTTTTCCTCGGTCTTGATGCCTTACGGCTAATGTCCAGAAGCAATTTTCCATATATTTGAGGGGCTCCCTTCAACACTATAATCCAATAAACCCTTCGAAGGTCTTTGCTTATCTTTCTTGGGGTCATTTTGCTATTTTTTATTAGAATTTTTTCAGTTCTTTGAGTAGTTTTTCGCTTAAACCCAAATTTTCCTTTTCTTTTTGGAGACGATGTTCCAGAATCTTGAAATGTTCTTTAAATTTCTTGAAAGACTTGAGTTACCCATACCAACTATCGTAGCTTTTTCTCTTGCAATCATAGAGGTGTGTTCATTAAAAGTAATTATTTTAGAACGCTTCCTTATAGTAATATCCATCTCAGAAAAAGTAAAAATAGTACATGTTACAAGGGACGCAAAATTATAGCCATCAGCTGCCCCAATGAAAGGCTAAAAACTGGACAGTTGATACTCCAAAACCAATCAAAAGAATAATTTATAGTGAAGGTCGACTAATCACATTATTTCTAGGCAGATATAACCGATTTGATTGGGTTCGGGACATAACTGATAATCACATACCAACACCAACTCTGACATGAAAAGAATGCTTGTCCCAATTAATTCGAATAGTATAGTAGGTTATTACGCAACAGTAGTGTCTTTCTCCATGACTTGAATGTGTTTAAAATTAGAGTTTCATCGCTAATAAACTTTGTACAAGTGTTGTACAAACTTTGTTTTTACAAGTGTAATGATTTCCTTTGAAACACATATTTTTGACTTTTGTAAAAAGTAGGACTATCTAAAGTAAAAATTAAAAAATTAAAAAAAAAATTCGATACTTATTGTGTTATTGCAACAACGCCAAAGTTCAAAATAACTAGACAAGTTGGCAACCCTGATTTCGCAAGTGTCGTACGTGCTGAATTGGTAACCATGTGCTTCGTTTCATATAATATCGTCAATATGGTTGCAAAAATACGTAAGTTCAGAATTTCCTTTCATGTCAGAAATAGAAATTTTAATAATATCTAACATATTGCTGCAGGAAAACAATACATAGTGTTATGATACTACATTAAATTAGTAACATATTGCAATATATATTAAATAACAAATAATACAACCCCATAAAACTTATGAAACAAAATTGTATTAAATTAATCACAATATCATTTATACAAAACAATTTGAGTAGCTAGCAAATATATTACAACAACATTGTATTAATTATGCAATGCTACTTGTATAAAGAAATAATATCAGTGTTAATAACTGTGTCATAGAAATGCAGTTAATCTAAGAAGTCGCAAACAATGTAAATTACTGTAACTATGTAATAATAATTGCTGAGTCTGAAGATTAATTTTGTAGTTTGTCTGAAACATTTCTTTGCTATGAATAAAAGAAAAAAAAGGGAGGGGGAATGATAGCAATAATAAGAAATATATTCAAACTTATTGCAATAATATATTTAATTAAATCCAGTTAATTATTAGACAGTATTCTTATTTCCTGCTAAAATTTTTAAAAATTGTTACTAGATTTAAATTAATTATATTTTTTAATAAATTACTTGCATTTAATATAATGATGTGTTAAAATATTGCAAAAAAGAACATCTTTTTCTTTTACATTAGAAATTAAAAATAGAAGTAAAAATGAACCCTGCACAAAATGATAATTATTTTCATATTGAAATCTTTGAACATTATACAATTGGCCTCAACGTATATTTTGTATAAAAAAATTATCAATTAATATGAATCACTTTTTTACGTAAGCTAAAAAGAAGATTGAGATATATTCAATTCAAATAGTAATACCTATAATGGAAATATAACATTTAAAAAATTGCTTACAATATAAATCAGAATTAGAAAATGATATGACGTCATAATTAATTAATTTATTCTATTATTTTTGTTTCAATTATATAGTAACAGTAGACGATTTTAATATGGTTCATTGTTAAAGTAAAAAGAATAATTGCTAAATAAGATATTAAAGAAATATATTTGCATATGAAGCTGATTTTTTAATAAATAATTTTCTTTTTCAGTTCGAGATTAATCGTATACAGTTGGAATAAGTCGATAAATCGATGAAAAAAGGAGAGATTTTTAAATTTCTATGTGTTATTCTTTTGAAAGTAAATAATTTAAATTTCACTTTTAGCGTCGAAATATTGTTTGCTTAGTTACATAAAGTAATTGTTTAAAAAGCTTTTTTTTTTGAGAAAATGAAAGGCGGTGCAAGATTTACTAAAACAAATAATGTTTTAAAGGAATTATAAAGAATAAACAATTCTAAAGAGGAAACTGCTGAAATAATTTTGTTAATTTGAATAGAAATGTTGCTAGTTGTGGTAAAAATTTTAATGTAACTTATTTACAAAAGTTGCGAACTAAATATGTATTGGCTATCGCGCGAAGTGTCCCTCTCAAAACTAACTTAGAGTAAATTTTCTTTCAAGTTTTATTATAGGCATAACTAGCACCTTCAGGGGTCTCAGGGGTGTTAACTTTTTCAGGAGGACTGAAAATATAAACAACATTCAAATACATATAAGTCTTTGAAATTAAAATTAAATATTTCGAATATTTTACACATTGTTTATAAAGGAATTGGTCTTCAGAAAAGTGTAAAATGTTAAAAATATAATCATAATTTAAAAAGTTATAAGCATATGAAAATAAGGAATATTTCTTATAAGAAATATTAATTAAGATTTACGGCGCACATGCTATTTTCAAAAGTAGTAGTTTTAATTACTAGCAATAAGTTGATTTATAAAGTTAGATGTATTCTTATTACACCGTAGTAATTTTAAATAAATAGAATAATAATTTATATTTTTTAAGAAATAAAATTATATATTCTCAAAATTTTTTTTAAAAATTTCAATATTTTTCAAATATTTTGAAATACAAAAAATATATTATTCTTAATTTACTAGGGTTTAAGGAGTTGATACATTTTATAATTTTGTAAAGTTTTATGCATCAAAAGCTACTATTTTAGAAAATAGCGTGCGCAACGCAAAAATTACTTAATATTTATTACAAAATTATTTCTTATTTGCATATGCTTATAACTTTTAAAATTATGATTATATTTCAAACATTTTGTACATTTTTGAAACGATAATCCTTTGTAAATAACGTGTAAAAGATTCGAATTTTTAATTTAAATTTAAAAGAAGTATACCTGTTTGAAAATTGTTCAAATTTTCACCCCCGAGACAAAATTAACACCCCTGAGACCTCTTCATACAGTGGGACCATGATATACAGAGATTAGTTCAAATATATAAAATGAAGGTTGTGCACGGACAAAAAATGAGAGCTAGCTGTGATTTTCACAATCAGTATGGACTTTTATTGCTACGATGAACTGGTAAGCAATTCTGTACCTAAGTTTGTGTTTTCCTTTTATTAGAGTAGTTATTATCGTGAGAAGTTCTCCATCCGTCTTTAATTGAGGGTCAGATTCGATTTGGTTAATAAAAGTGACTATTCGTTTATAAGAAGATTCAGCATTAATGTGTGAAATGATTTGAAACTAACATGTACGCGTACTTTGATTACTGAGATATATAACTGATCTTTCCCGCATAGCTTAGGCTAGTAATCAATAAATAATTAATTATATTAGTGTTTGTGGTTCTCTCTTAGTGTTTTGTGTCATGTCGGATTCGCGGTAAAATATTTCTGTTACAAAGCCGCAGAATTTAGTTAATCAGACTTAGGGGACAGGTAGGGAGGGACTGTTATAAGTTTTCTCAGGACAGGTATTATTTTTATTTTTCATACATACGAGGGATGCTCCAAAGTTATGTTTCGTCATTTTTTTCTTACGGAAACTTTTTTATTGGTAAGAAACACAGCTTGTATAATATACTATATTAGCTGTATAGTACATGATATACAGAAATCTATATAGTTCATATAGAAACTTATAGCATCATGAACTATACAGCTATCTCTATTTTTTTAACATGGTCGGCACCTACTATAAGATATTTGTTGTGGCATGCAATCAGTTTGAAGAAACCACTCTGCTAAGACTCGGAGCCTAGCAGTGCAAGGAATTGTGGCACAATTTGCAGTGTTCTTTTCATTCGTGGATTTGTAGAAATAACCACTTCGACATTAATTATCCGTTCTTTCTCTAAACATGCAACCTCAGTGACCAACCAATTTTACAAAACATTACCTTTTCATCGTGCATGGTCTGTAGGCAATCGGGGATGACGAATACACTGATCCCACATGTCCACTCATACCAAACAGCAGCACGCACTTCTATTGGTGATCACGATGTCAGCATACATGTTTCTGACTGCCATCGTGATTTGTACTTAAATAACCTTGGCTCACCAGTCTTCTAGAACAAGTTCTTCAGTGTTCGCCATTTAGCTTGTGACCAGCGTCATTCGATTTATAGCAGTTTCGGACTTGGAAAAAGAATACACTGTTACGAAACCTTTTTTTTTAATATGTTGTATGTATCATTTGCTGGCGTTGTGTAACGGAATTTTTTCAGCCCATGAAAGTGCCGCAATAACTTAATTAAATTTTGTTGAGTCAGTTGTTATTCCAGATACGTAGAACTGTAACTTGATTTGGGAAAAATAACATAGCTCGGGATTCTTTTTCTTGAAAGATAGGTTTGTAATACTATTGTATTAACATGTGGTAGCAGCATGCAACCTTCTTTATTCATTATTAAAAAATGTAATAAAGATGATGGAAAAATCTTAGTATGTTGAAAATTATTCTTGCATTACGTAATTCATGTTAAACAATGGAATTTTGTTGTTTATATCTTGATATTGCAGCATAGTAAAAGTTTTTGTAAATTTTTCACTTCATTCATTTTTTAATAAATGCTTTATTATTCAAACAGTTATAATACTGGATAGATAAAAATAATACGATAAAATAAAAACAATTATATGGCTCAGTATAAAAATGTAGGGAATGCGAGAGCTTGACTAAACAGCAAAACATTCAAGTAAACAAACTCCTTACAAGCAAAATCAGAAGCATCGTAGAAGGAACTTGCAAGAAAGAGCGTAGACAGCAGAAAAAGCTATGTGAGCGAAATAGAGTTTATTCGCCGAATATGCTACTAAAGCAACTATATGATATGCCAAAATATTGTGAACAAGAATTTATAACCTGGAACAAAAAGTAAAAACTTTTCACTGCATCACGTCGGGATTCCTAGACTATAAATCACATCCTGAGTCATCGTTTTGTAGCTCATGAGGATATAAACGATTCTAGTATCCTCATTTGCTGAATGTGTATTATTTTTATTTATCAATTTGAGAAGCACTCAAGAGCTCTATTCTTCTCTATGACGTTACATATTTAAATGCGTTGCGATGACCAATACAAATTAAATATAAGTAAACTGATGTAGATGATAGGTTAATAAATTTGTATTAATAGTAGACTATCCATTAAAAATAGCTAAGATAGATTAATGGCTAAGCAAATAACTACAGATGGACATGTAGCTACTTTTAACTACGATTCTAATCTGATTCAAATATAAGCTACGAAGATCTCTCGAAAGGACTTTAGTTAAAATGCCACGAGGACAAAAACTGACGAAATTTGTAGTGATAAAAGGATGGTAGGGAATTTTCCCACATGGTCGTGTCCATCCCTTATTTTTTGTTTTTTAGTATCTGGTGAAAAATTAGTTCCTGCTATCTATCACAGATATTATATTTATTATTCTATGTAATTGACAATAAATGGTTATTTTTACCTACAACTGTTTCATTGCATCTGCAGAATTTGGTGACGTAAATTTACAAATATCATAAAAACGACTTATTCTTAATGGATAGTACTCTTAGAAGGTTCGCTGTATATTGCACTTCCTTTCTAATGCTATCAGGTTTGTCAAAATCGGTGGAAAATATTTCTTACACTTCTCTGGTTGGTACATTATGTAATTACTCTTAAACCTCCTGTAATTTCTTCAATTCAGTTGAATGCATACATTTTTCTCTAATTTAGTGGTGGGTGTTATGAATCACTGACTCAAGGGATATTAAAGCTTATACCTGTTTAAAAAAATAAAAAATGAGTACTGAAAAAAAACCAAAACATTTAATTAAAATGCTCATAAAAATAAGAAATATTTCTTCTTTAGAAAAATAATGAGTAACTATCTTTTTTTAAATTTTTATAACTAAGCTTCTAACAAATGTTTAAAATTCTGCCAAATTTTTTTTAACTTAAAAAGGTATAAAAGATTTAAAATAAAGTTGTTAAAATTAATTAAAAGTGAAATTTCAGAAAATACACTCTGTTATTTAAGAAATATTAATGCATCATAATGATATTCTTTAAAATACCTGAACTCTTTCAACATGGTTTTTCCACTGAATCATTGAATCGTCAAAAGAAATACAAAAATAATGAGAAAAAATAAACGCGATAAGAAACTAGACTTTTTTAATGCTGTTCGCTAGTATAATGAGTTTAAGTCCTAGATAACTTGCCGATTGAAAGAATGGATGACAATTTAGAAGTTTCATAACATTATTCTGAAGATAAATTTAAATATTTTAAGCTAGGTTTCTTGGATAAACAAGACTCTTGGTAAAACAAGGACGCTTATAGTAAGGATATTACACTCCCTTAAAACACTTAAATCTTCTTAAAACATTTACATTAAAACATTATAGTGTGTTGTGAAATGATCAACAATTAATATATTAACTAGAAAATAAGAAATAATACATGTCGTCTGAGGTTAAGGGAAACAGAATATAATTTGTGAGTAAAACTATTATTAATCTTTTAGTATAGAAGTCAGTATTATTGTTATAATTTCACTATTTAGAAAGTTTAAGGTCATTATTATACTGTCCATGAGCATAAAAAGATTAATGTGTCGTCGTTATTGCATTTTGAAAATTGATCCAAAGTCTAAATTTGAATTTAGATTCATTTATGGGTTATACACCTGTTTACACTGTACTGTTGATAAAAAGAACTCAAAGCAATTAATTGCCGTTTAAGGTAAACCCCTCTGTAAAATGTGTTCATTGTATACCTACAAAAATTTTTGTTATTTTGAGTTCAAAATATTTTTACAGACCCATATATTTGTCATTATTCAAAAATATAGTTTCCTCTATTCAAAAATGTTAATCTTAGGTAGAAATCCAAACATTATCTGTAACATTTTCCCCAATATTTCGACACATATTAAGCATCATTTATATAAAAAGAACAGTATTTTAGCAGAAGTCAATTATTTGATATAGAAAAAAAAACCCAAAATATTAATGAAATGAAAAATTTTAATAAGAAATATGCTTTTTTGTTATTTTTAATGCATTCGAGACATTTATTTTCCATATTGCATATTAGTTTAACGGATTCAGAAAGAAGAAATTCAGTTGCATATATTAAAACTCTTGTACCAGCTCATTTAACGACTTCGAAAAATTACTGAAAACAGCCTTCTATCTCCTGAGGTAATTATCAAAATGCTATTTCCGAGCAAGGTACAGATGTAAAAGGACATTCCGCTACCCATTTCGATTTTCAAGATATTTATCAACAAGATGTACTTGATTAGATCAGACATTACAATCATTAATATGTACTCATTACTCAAAATACCAGCGTATGTTACATACACTGCCTCATTAATAAATTAGAAACCCAAGATCAATGTTTACGTCCAGAGAATATTATTCATTGGCAATGCTGCTTTTTAGATCTTGTACCGGTGCCAGCGGTAATGTTTGAAAAATGAAAAAATAAAAACAAATAAGAGATATGAGAAGAATTTAATGATGTTTATTGAATGGATATATTGGCAATTAATGATAAAGAGGTTCGAAGTGCCGCCATCTTAACAAGGACAGCAGTTAGGCGGTTCTGGATCTATTGACTTTGTTTCAACATTACCGCTGGCCACCGGTAAATTAGAAGGAAGAGAACAGTGCAGTCAGATACGTCTTTCCACCTTATACCACACATTTTCTATGAGGTTCAGGTACGGGCTATGCAGTGGCCAGAGAATTTGTTGGAAGTCAGACTGATGTTCAGTGAACCAATTTTGAACACTTCTGGCACTATATATTGTTACATTACCTACCGTCCATGCAGTATTCTTCGCCATCAAGGTATTAATGCAACATTGCAGGTTGCATTTGAACTTCAGCATATCTGGATATCTCATGCATGTTTCTTTACCCTCAAGGAACACCAGGGCACTACTTCCAAGCCAGCAGAACGTTCCCCATATTATGGTACTCCCCCAAACCTTTACACAGGGTTAGTAAGGCAAGATGAATTCATAACTTATAAGGGTTCTTGACAAATTCGACATCTTCCATCAGTTCAAAATAGCGTGATTCATCCGACCACATAACCCGTCTTTAATCCTTAGATGTCCAGTGTCCTCTTTTCCAACTCCATTTCAGGCAAGTTTTTTGCATTTCAGGCAGAAATGAGTGGTTTTCTTGCAGGCACCCGACTATACATTCCTATCCTCTGAAATTCTCTGAGCATTGTTTGAGTTGTAATCTAGTGGGAAGAGCTTTGCTTAACGATTTGTGTCTGTTGAAGTACAGTAGAGTACCTGTTTTTCTGTACAATTCGTCAAAGACGACGTCGATTATGCTCTTGGAAAATTGTTAGTTATGCGTCTTCTAAAGAAGGACTGCGGGTTCTGATTCCAACTGTTGAAAACCTTTGATATGGCTGGTTTTGGGAATCCAGGGAAATTTGTTGTCTTTGAAATCGATTCCTCTGCTAAACGGGCACCAACAAAAGGCATTTTCTTAAAGAGGGAATTCTTCTGTCGTTTTCCCTATTTTACTTCATTCATCGGGAAATGCATTCTTACTCCTTACTTATACTAGTATTCTAACTGCGTGTAACCCACGTCATGAAAAACTCAAACTTCATCCCTAGCACGCATTCAAATGCAAATCTCAAATGTTTTTAATTCATTGATTAGTGTGTATATATAGCAAAAATATCTTCTTGATATCTGACAACCATGATTTTTCTCCAAGTAACACATACAGATATATATAATAATCCAAATACATCATTTCAAATCATGATTCCACTTCCTGTAACTGTATTCCAATGTAATTCAATTGGTAGAATCTAGTGTTCTTGTGCATTCTTGCTCATCGCACTACTTGCTTTATTCTGCAAAATCAACCATAACTTGTTTGTACCGAATACAAAAGTCCATAGTTACCTGATCTAGAAAGAAATTTGTTTTACTCAACATAAGAAGATATTTTTATTTTATCGATTATTGACATGAAGTCATCTAGCATAGAGTCCTTGTGAAGATATCTGCGCAACGTAATAGCAGATATTTTTGTCCCTATTAAATCATTATAATCTTAAATCAGCTGAAGCATATAATAAAGAGGGAACTAAACAGTACAACTGAAAACAGAAGAACATGGTGAATGAGCTACAATGTATATTGGTGTCAGAGTCGTAACGCGTTGGCAAAGTGGAACAGATAATCTATATATTTAATTTTTTTAAATGAAATTTACCCCAAGTTCTATGGATAACAGTTAAATTGACGCATTAAGACCTCATAAGCTTCAATTACAACTGACCTCATTTTTTATTTAATCGATTTGCTATTCCCTTAAAAAGTACTACACAAATGACTAGCAATATCTTATATAAAGTACGCACCAACAATTATATATAAAGCAAATAATCATAAAAATTCAACATAAAGTTTCACAGTTTTTCCACTTTATTCTATAAGTATAAAATTCTTCACGAACTAGTGTTGAACATAATTTTTTAATTAGCTTCATTGAATTTATTTATGTCATTTATATAATCCATATTTTGCAACTTTATTTTTAATCTTTTTAAATGAAGGTCCAAAAAAAATACTAGGTGTATTTTAAATATTAAAGGTCATTGTATGTCTGAAGAACAACTTAAATTCTGTTGTTTAAGAGGATAATGAGCTTATATATTACTTATTTCTGATGTAATAACCAAAAAACAAAATTGAAAAATGCTTAATGGTGAGGACAGATCATCATGGATAAAATGAAAAATGTAGAAGGATACAAATGAAATTGTATACAAAAATCATTTATGAAAGTAGCGAAAAAATAAGAATTATAAATAATGATTGTGCTTATATTATTTTTGGTTGCATTATGCGAGTCACTGTTTTTGAAATATTTCATCTACGTTCTGATTTCGTTTCTACAATATGCGTTTAATATCAATAATTAAGCGAAAACGAGATATGACAAACAAAGTGAAGTGCGAAAAATTGAATACATTTTAAAGAATAAAGATAAAAGACACATCTTGCAATGGGTTCTCTTCACTCTTTTTCAGTTAAAGCTTAAAAGAAAAATCTTTTCAATGAATTGTTTGATTAAGTTGTGGCAGCCTTTTTCTGTGAAGGAAACGTGGCGTATGCAGGTGCACCTTACTATTTAAAGTAAAGTGTTAAGCTCAAAAGGTTGTTGATAGAGAAATCTTAGATAATAGTCATAGTGAAATTGGGATTATATACATAGATATGCCATTTAAATTATATTTCTGAAAGTTGCTTTGCGGAATATATACGTATCTTTATAAGGCGTGTAAATATGACTTAGTCGCCATTTGGAGGATAGGTTTACAATATTCGGATCCAAGTGCGTCTGACATTATTTTGATAAATGGTATTTGTTTGAATTAATCAAGAGTAAGGGTAATTAACTTCAATTTGCTAATTGTAACCATATTAGAGTTGTGCTTAAAGTAGATAAAAGTTTTTGATTTTGCAATATGTTTCTTTCCTCCATTACCTGTTTTACTGATTGGAAATCTAATTCGTCTCAATCTGTCACTAATGGGTGATTCTTTCGTAAGTCCACATGTGAATTGTCGCTCTTTATTAGTTTGCACTTCTCAGAGAATTTCGTAGTGTATTTTTCTGCAACATTCAGGAAAATTCAAAAGTAAATGCATAAAATTAGTAACCGCCAATGTTTCGAGTAGGAAACAAGATGCTGAAGTTTCAAGAAATTTGCGGTTGGGCAGTTTCAAATACAGATTACTAAAACTTTACGTAACACTCAGCTTTACAGTCAGCTTAATTAGAGCAGATCCGTAGCCATATAAGAAGTAAATATGTAAAAAAATCAAATCAAATCAAATTCTTGAATTTGAGAATGTTGGACAGTTGGTATAGATAGTTTTTCATATCGAGATTTTGAAAGTAATTTTCATCTAATTCTGATATATAATAGTACATTTTTTCTGTAAACACAAATATTCTGTTCTTTTGCCATTATATTTGTCTACTTAAAAGAAAAAGAGCAATGATGATTACTGCTTTTGAAATATCCTTTTGCAATAGTATTATCCATATATGTCTAAGTCGTGTATTAGAACTTGCAAGAATTATCTCAAAACACTTATTTGAGTGGATGATTTATATTTTTGAATATTCATTTATAGTTTTTTTAATGGTAAATATGATTATTTTTGCTACCAAATCGTAAATTATATTTTACATTTTGCTTTGAACCTCTTATTGATTTAACTTTTTCACAATAATTATTCGGATTTAAAATTATTTAAATATAAAAAAATAAAAGTTGCATTATGTGTGTTAAAGTGCTGAAATATTAAGTATAATAATATACACGATATGTCCATTTTTTGCTGGGTTTTATTTTATTCTTTTTACAAAAAATTACCTTTTATTATACTAAACAACAATTATTTTACATTTGGTACAAATTAATATTTTTCCTTAAGTATATTTTCAAATAAAATCTAAAAACGCTCCCAGAAATGTCTCAATAATAAGAGTTTTAGCATATTTTTGTTAATTATATTTTAGATATGAATTGTTCATATTTTTACATTTTCATAACAAAATAATGATGAAATGTCTAACTATAGAAACTTTTATCTTTATTTTAAATATAAATCAATCGAGAGACTTTATATTAATGAGCATCGAAAAAGATAGGACAATATTATGCTTGAAAAAAGAAAAGCGTGAATTAGAGCAGTATCAGTACACATTGAACTATGTATGGTGTTAGCCACTTTGCTCATTTATCTAATTGTTTTTCTCTCTTTGTTGCATTTCAATCTTAATTAATAAATTTTACTTGGATTGTAAATCTTTGAAGCATTATTTACTCGAAGAGAATACATGTGTGAATAGTACAGCAATGTGTGTGTGTGTGTGTGTGTGTAATGGTATGTACGAAACACCCTGGTACATAAATCACTTTGATAACTTCTTCTATATGTGCGACGATTTTACATAAGTTAAAAAAGGCATATAAATTGTATTTTGATTGTGTTTTTGATGATACGGATACAAAGATGGCCATCTAATATTTTGTGCTTAACCTATAAAACTACACCTACTGAATGAATAAAAGGATATCACAAAAAATGCCATTTGTTGTTTTAATGGTTTGGTGCGAACAAAAAAAGATCGCATTTGTTTTTGTTACATTTGTGTTACTGATATTGCAGGGCAGCGGTTCTTAAAATTTCATTAAACCGTGGCCCTCTTTATGTTTTAGGATGACATCGAGGACCCCCAAGATTTTGAACATTCCTCCCCGATTTAATATTCTCGATCAAACTAGAAGTTATAGTGTAGTTTCTTCATTGGGACTATTTAGTTATATAGTCTAGTATGGCATATATATATTTCATTTTTTCCACGAGGTCTTTCAGAGTCTGTAAGGGAGGGAAACGTTACATGAGAGGATCTACGAACCCCTTTGTGTCCGTGGACCACAGTTTAAGAACCACTGTTGTAGGGAATTTGGTAACTAAAATTTATTATTAGTTATTTTGTATTAAGGGTTTACAAATTTGGGGATCCCTTTATTTTTAGTAGTTTTCAAAGTTCCATAATTTTAGGGGGGGGGGATGAGGCACGATTTTGAAAATATTTTTAAACTTTACGGATCGTTGGCTTGACAGGGTAGGTACTTTTGAATTTTTATCTGCCTCCGGGCACACGTTTTTGGAAACCGAACTATCTTCTATGTCGCCATTCACACGTTCCTTAAATGGGTGATAAGGGCACTTTTCTAGCCAGATATATCCAGATACGAGTCTAAATCCGGACTCGCTTTCAGCTCCCTTTCTCGGACGGTGCAAAGATAAATAACCGTTAATTTAAAAATATTTGACTCAATGAATTCATGTTAGTGTCAAAATAATATATTGCATTTAATTTCGTAAATATGACCAATAAATTACATCTGAAATTTAATACTTTTTTAATTCTCATTTACGCACTGAGTTTTAATAAAAAAATAGGAGCTCCACTTCATTCGGCTCTGTGTTATTTAAATTTTTAATTCTAGACCACAGCATGACTCGATGAGAACCAATTTTTTTTCATTAATTTGCTTGATATTTTTTAATGTATCACTGCTGTTTCGAAAAGTTCACATAATTTTTATTGTAATTAACATAACGGTATATTTTTAGTTCCTTGTATAAATTGCTTTTTCTTTCGAAACTTCATGTCTTATTTTACATTATATGTAGTTTTTCTTTTTTCTTTTATGTATTGCATATTTGTTTTAAAAATTGACACTCGATTTTTTCTTTTTTTCCCCCGTGAATTACATTTTTGTACTAATATTTAACGTTTCATAATTTTTCTCATAGGCTTTATTCTTATTAAAGAAATTAAAACATACTTCTCTGTCGACTCCAGTCGTCATCTATTCCTTCTGTTATTCTACTGAACCACAAATTGATCTCAATCTTGTAAATTTTATTCCGCCATTTTCGAGCAGCGCATCTATTTCTGTCAAAGAATTTCTAAATAAATTTGCAAAGTCGCATGCTTAGGGTTCTCTAGTGTGTAGAAAATTAATTATCACGAAATTAAAACAGATATATATATATATATATATAGGTACCCCTAAAAATTTATTGTTCGTATTTTGAAACCAATGAAAAAATAATGACTTTTGCATTTTTTTAAGATTATTTATACAGTGAATTGATACCCGAACTATCTCTACTCAATTATACAACTTTGTAATCTGCTTTCAGCATGATAACAAATCTGCCTGAGAGTTAGCAAGTCGCAACTGGGGTATCAACAATCCAATCCAACAACTTCACAAGAAGTCTACGAACTTGGTAACAAATTAGTTATTTCAAGATTCATTGCTGGATTCGGATCAGAAATTCTAGCACTAGTGTTTCCAAAAACATTACTTAACTGAGAGGGCATGATATAAACCGTACTAAATGAGAAAACAATTATCAAAATTTTGCGCAATTCACATAAGGCTAGAAGAGGTAATTCAAACTGTCTTAATGATCTTATTAACTTGTTGGCTGAACCAAGAAAGGAATTAAGGATTTCAAGAAGTATCGCTTATTTGGGTCAACATTTCAAATGATATTTTCTTAATACACGCTACTCTTTTAACAATTAGAAGATCATTCTAGATTAAGAATTTTTAATTCGCCGTAAAGGAGTTTTAATTAAAAAAATTGTTTTCTTAAATGTCCTGAGTGAATACGTTTCATTGTTGTCTTGCACAGTAATTTTTTCTTTCTCGAAGAAAAAAATGTATTTTTAAATCTATATAACAAGACTACGATTGTCCTCACGTTTGCATCACTATTTATGTCACAACACCTGTTTTTCAATATTCATATTTAAAACTGTAGTTGAAAGTTTCAAAAAATTTACATAAAAGATCAAAAGGTTACGAATTTCTTTAGTTAATTTGAGCAAACTTAATCAAGAAACTTAAAACGGGATAATTAATAGTTTTGATTAGATCGCTCACAAAAAATAACATTTCAAATTATGTCACTTTAGCAATTTTGAAGATTTTTCAAACAAACTACCTATCTCCGTAGTCCGTTTATGCATTCACTCACCGAAGAATTTATTTTTCAGTTCTAGATGAAAGATTAAAAGATAAGCCTTTTAAATTACTAGTAAATGAGAAATTTTTTTCTCTCACTCCACCATTGAAATTTCCTCTGAAAAAACAATATCTCATCGTATCTATTTACAACATAAACCTTCTGTTAAGCTTCCTGTTTACAAAATTCCATTAAACTGTTGCGATGAGTATAGAAGACATATAATGCAACTCGAAAAAACTTCAAAGTATAACACATCGGCACTCGTCGTTAAGCTGGAAAAAACGGGAGATTGTTTGTTTTCAATTTTAGACTCTTAAATGAGATTCCTATCACCCAAGGATTTTATAAACAGGCACACAGAATAACACGATATCAAGTTCAAATAACTTTTCTGACCTCGACTTGAAATACGCTTTTAATCAAATTCAGTTGTACTTTAAAGAAAGGTACAAAACGATTTTTTAAATAAAAAATGCGAATGAGTACCAATACACAATATATTATGTTTTGATCTTAAGAACTTCCCAAGAGTTTTTCAATTAATTGCGCAAACTCTTTTGGAAGACCTACTTACCATAAGTGCACTTGTTTATACATACTAGGGGTCGGTAGTTATTTGTTCAGAGTTGCCACTTCTCATATTTCTGCCTCTATGTATTACTGAAACACATAAGTGTATGCATATACTATACGTGCATGCATATACGTGTGTGCATATATCTATTTTTTTGTTATCTTGTTTAACTGACTACTTGGCTGTTCTCTTTCGAAAGACTGCCTATCCCTAAAGACTATATAATTCTTTCTACAAAACAATAGAAGAGCATTTAACTTTCAGTGAAGCACTTTTGATTCCAGTCACTCAACTAAGAAATTTTATTCTCAAGTATGCCAATTTTTAACGAACAGATATAAATTTATTGATCTTATTGTAACGCCGCAGAACATAAATATAGACAAAGACAAGAATATCCCAATGAGTGATTGTCCAGTTCCTACAGATCAAAAACATTTAAAATCTCCTTTGGATTGTTAGACTTTTATAGACAAATTCCCCGAAAAAGTGTTCCATCCTGGACAATGAAACTCCAATTGCATTCGACTATATTATAAATGCTATTTTAAATCCACCATTCTTAACTATGTTCGATATGTCAGAAGAAGTACAAGTAACATTGGATGTCTTTACGCATGGCATTGGCACTGTTTTGGAACAAATATATGCGTTTGGTGAAGGTAAATCTTTATATTTTTACTTTAACAGATTAAATCTTTCTCCGACGAAATACCAGTTTATTCAGAAGTAATGTGACCGATTTCACAAAGAATCACAAATTTTTATTGAACTGAGTTATTTATGTGGAATTTTCAATGCGTTTCCTTTAGCATAGACCACTTCATGTAGACATTTAGATCAAGCCAAAAAAGCTTTTTTTGACCACTTTTGGGAATGATTTTCAAACTTTCTCTTCGATTACTTTTTGAAGCCTTGAAATGTTCTTACTTTGAGCCTATTCAATTGGTTTTTTTACGTATTCCCACAAAAAATAATTGTGAGGAACACAATCAAGGATGTTGGTAGCCAATTCTCAGGAGGAAGAATTTTTTTAAAATCTTCCTATCATTTTAAGCAGATTTTTTTTGTATGAATTGATACACAGAATTTTGGTGAAAAACAAAGTTCCATTGAGAGTAAAGATGTTTACTTTCTATGATCAAGTGTTTCAAAACTTTATTCAAAGAGTATTTATCATCAATTTTATCCCCTGATTCTACAAAAAGAAAGATTTTATAAAGCCTTTAGAGGTGATTCCTATCCATACCATAGCACCTGACAGCCTACTTGCTTTCTGCAAAATAGCAGCGTTATGGCGTGGAATATATTGAATCTTCGTTTTGCTAATTGTGAATGGCTGTCGCGAACGCAGCGAAAGAATTTTGTAATTCTATTTCAGTGGCGCTGTGAGCGCATTCCTTTTTGTGTGTTTGTTTTTTCTATTATGTTCTGTATTTTATTAGTAGTATTTGAATCTATATTCGAAAGCGTCATGATATCAGTTTTATATTTTATTTATCCATTAAATATTTTTTACATAATAAAGGACTCTCTTCATTCTTATGAGCAAAGGGTATATTTGAAACAGCATAATTGAATTTTTATGTCAAACTCATTTTGGGTTTTAGAACAGGAATAAAAAGGTAAGTGATACCTTTTTTCTTACCTTAGAATTTGTTAAATCGAAAATTGATTTTTTCCCCCAATGGCATAGGAAACAGGGCTTCATTTGCAGAGTATCCATGTTTTGTGCCTACTTTTGAATAACAGTAAACACAGAGGCCAAGAACGTTTTCTTCATTATTCTTTGGTCTTAACAAACATTTGGAGACAGGCTGATTTATTCACTTTTAAAAGTCAGTTTTCTTTATTTGACGACAAACTGTCGGTTGCGATAACTGCTAATGTACTTTGAGGCTGAGGATCTTCTACATCGATGTCTTTTCATCTTGTTTATATCTTTTTCATCCTGTCGTCTAATATACTTTTTCTGAAATCTTTGATTGCTAGCCAAATTTTAAGTTAGTAATTCTTTAGAAAAATACCTTTTCTGATTTTTAAATAATTTACTTATAATAGAATTTGAGCAACTAAAAGCCTTTAAATTCCTTTTAGGGCTTGAGGATCTAATTTTGGAGCCATAATTTACTCCCACTATTGAAAATAGTTTGATTGGTAATTTAAACGTTTCATTTTCAAAATATAACTGGCAGTAAAGTGATTAAAATTTACCCTAAAAGTTATATGCTTTTAAAATTCATCACATTAATTTTGAATCAACCTCTACAGTGTCACCATTTTGGAGTTCTTTGCAATTTATTCGGTTCTTAATTGTTTCTGAATTTCTTTAATTGACAAGAAATTTAAAGTATACTCCGATCCTAAACATTTATTTATAAGCCTTTTTTTCTCTTATACAAAAACCCTACCCCTAAAATCTTTCGATGTAAACTCGTAATAGATGTGTTTCATTTTGAAATATAATATGCTGAAGGTTCCCTTAATCCTGTTATAGACCACCTATCTCGTTGTGTCAATACAATTATAAAATTGTTTTCAAATTAGGTAACACGTAACAGAAAGAATGTCGAAATACTATACAAAAGAAAAGCTTCATCATTCTATTTTGATCAGTTTAAATTGATATTAAGCTTTGTATATATTAACAATTTAAATCCATTTTTTCTAAGAAAAATTGCAAAAGAAATGAATCTCCATTCACTGAATAGATATATTAACAGAAAATGTTACTTCATATTAAAATAGTTTTTTTATTTATGTGCTCATATGTTTCCTTTTTAAAGTAAAATGAAATATGGTGGTAAAAAATTCGTAATAGGAAAAAATGGAAATAAAAAGAAAAAAAAAACAAATTTTCATTATAATAAACTATTACTTTTCAAATGAGCTGCCTTAAATATCTTCAATATCATTTTGAAAATTTCTTGTTTTATATTTTAACTAAAATGCTTAAAATGTTTATTTATTTTTCTTAGATTTCTATGGAATTAATTCGATTTTCTCCCAGAAATATCCTTAGAGAATTCATCAGAATTCACTGAAAAAATAGATGTTCCCTAGTATTTGACACATCTTGAGATGTATGGATATAAAAGAAGGTATCGAAAAAGGAAACTGTATCAACATCCCGAAAGAACTGAGATGACCATCTGCAAACCTGGACAGAATTTCCCACGTTCAATCTCTAACAACCAAAGATATCCAAATGAATGAGAAAGTTCCAAACAATTTTATTTTATATTCATAGCTCTAACAAATGTTATTCTATTTGCATTCATTCCAACTGGGTACATGGAAGTTACAGCTATAAATCATTTTCCAAATGCATAGTTGGAAAAGGAACTAATATTTTAAATGCTGGTTAAAATGGTAAAGTAATTTTAAAATTTTTAATGTTAATTATTCTATTTTTAGGGTTAAATAGCTCAAAATTAATAGTTCTGATTGAAACAAAAGATTAGTATGTACTTTTAACTACACTCATGTCCATAAATTAAGGATAATTCAGAATCACACAGAAATTGAACTCTAAAATAAAAATTTCACCTGTAGAATTATCACACACATCTTGAAGAAGAATATGCAAATTACAGGAAACCACCAGATGGCGCGGATAGTACGTCGTAATGACGAGAGTGTAAGAGAGGGGTTATAAGGAATGGTGGCAAAGAAGTAAAATTGTTCACAAGCTCTTTAAAAGCCTTTTAGTGCAATAACCGCATAGTTATGGCACATAGGAAGCATTTGGATGATTTTTTACGTGGTAGAATTATCGGACGACTGGAATGTGGACGTACGCATCTGGAAGAATCCGAGGAACCTGGAATCGCCCAGAGTGTCATCTCCAGGCTTTGGCAACGATTCCAAGATGATGGTAATGTGTGTAGATGTTACAGTACAGGTTGCCCCCGAGTTACAACACTGAATGAGGACCGGTATTTGGCAGTTACTGCCAAAAGAAACAGACGGAGCACAGCATCAGACCTATCTCGTCAGCTCTCTTCAGCTACCGATACGACAGTTTCAAGGCAGACCGTGTACAGACGCTTAGGGCACATTGGTCTATATGCTCGTAGGCCTGTCAGATGTGTTCCCCTTACCGCAACTCACTGTCGCCTGCGATTAACCTGGAGTAGAGAGTATGCTTTGTGGACACCGCAACAGTGGTCTTGTGTGATGTTTTCCAACGAGTCCAGGTTTAGTTTGCTGTCTGATTCTCGCCGCACTTTCATATGGAGAGCGCCAGGTACCCGTTACCACCAAGAGATCACCATTGAACGACACTGTTAAGGTGGTGCAGGATGGCTCGTTTGGGGAGGAATTATTCTTGGTTCCAGAACTGACCTGCATGTTCAGAGTGTAACGATGACAGGCCACATCTATCGGGATGTCATTCTGGAACAACATGTACGTTTGCTTCGGGGCGCCATGGGTGCTGAATTTCTGTTTATGGATGACAACGCCCGTCCTCACCGTGCAAACATTGTAGACGAATGCCTTCAATCGGAGGATATCACCCGTATGGATTGGCCAGCATACTCACCGGACTTGAATCCAATAGAGCATGTGTGGGATATGCTTGGCCGACGAATTGCAGCCCGTTAACCCCCTCCTACCTGTGTACCGGAACTTCGGAGGGCATTGCTTGATGAGTGGTGTAATATTCCCCAAGATCAGATTGATAATTTGATACTCAGCATGTATAGGCGTTGCAGGGTCTGTATTGGATCGTCCGGGAGACATACTCCGTATTAACCATCATACTAACCATGTTATACTGTTTTTTGTAAGTAGGTTCTTTTTTGAAATTTGCTCCAGGGAGTAAAAATCGCAATTTTTATTAATTATATCAAACATAAAGCATCTTTTTTGCTCTTTACCTTTTGTCTAATAAATAGACTTTACAAATAATTCAAATTTGTTTTGCTTCTGTCTCTTTCTTTGCCTGAACTTCATTATCCTTAATTTATGGACATGAGTGTATTTCATTAAAATGTTTTAACTCAGATTTCTAACGATTTCAAAATTCATAAGTTTATGCTCAAAGACTGTTTAATATTTAGTAAGAAAAATAGAAACATACATATATTTAGTTATTTATTAAAAAACAATCTTTATTTGAAAATATATCACATTTTTGCGAAGTAATAGCTATTTTAAAAGGGAATTTATAAGAACGTCAATAATTACTTTTGTAATAACTGTATTTTTGTGTATAAAAAAAATGTGAATGAGTATAATTCTTTTGCACACACATTAATGATATTACATATCTTTGTTTCTTATTTTCAGTATTTCATAGAAAAATATGAGTTAATACATACGAATATTTCTTAAAATGTTTGTTAAAAAAACACATATTAATTCTGGTTTAGTTAATTTCTTAGACCTGTTATTTCGTCTATTTTCTTGAATTGACAACACGCAATGGCTACATACGGAACACTGTTTGTTGTTGTTTCTAATTCCTAATTGGGCTATCAATGACTAGATCAACTCCATCAGTCCGTATACTTGCAAAAAATCCAAGAATGTAAGAGGTTTTAACACCTCAGCCGAGTTAAATTTTAAGCACTGTAAAATGTGTTCAGATGATGCCTGAGCATCACAATACTTCGAACAGATCTTAAAATTTTTTGGCCCATGTTCAAAGGTGAGTCTTTCAAATGTCCACGGGCAAATTGAGATATGCACGTCTGTTGGACTCTATGACCTTTAAAGAATAGGGCAACACCAGGGCACTTTCGAGGAACACATGTTCAGGAGAAACTCTCCAGAGATTCTTTTGATTTTTCCCACTATCGGAGAATACTTCGCCGCAAGTAGAAGGCATATCAGGCCAAGGAGTGTCCAAAGACACAGCCTTTGCCACTGAGCCTGCTATCTCGTTTCCAATCATTCCGACACGGGACGGAATCCATCGAATATGGAATTCAAAGTTTGCAGATATTGGGGCTTAAGGAAATTCTGTCGTTTTTGAACACATGCTTTTTTATTCGTTGTCGATTCTTATGAAGAATTTTGATCTAACTGAAAACTATTTAAACAGTTATAGTATACTATCGATGTTTTAAACGCATTTTAGTCAATTTTTTTAAACTTGTAAAACTGTCAATGTGAGGGAAGTAAACATACAATTTTGGTATTGTTTGTTCCAAAAAGGGAAAAACGCGATTCTATTTCAAACACGCGACCCAAAAAGGAATGTGCGTGACGTGTTTGAAAAAGAAGCAGTAACAGCTCGAAATGCTAGAGATGGCTTGTGAAATTTCACTTGAGTAATTTTTCTTTGAAAGATGAACCCAGATCACAGGAAGGCCATCAGATGTCAGTGACAAAGTGCGACGCAATATTGTCAGAACACATACCACGTTAACTTCCACAGAAGTGAGCTTAAAGCTTGGAATTCATCAGAATTCTGATTTGGATTACATTGAATTCTTGGTTTCGTGTCCAAACTCTCTGTATTGGTGTCACAAGAATTAAGTGAAAAACCTTTAATGGGCAGAATTTCTATGATTTTCGAATCTTTTTCTTCATAAAAAAGGGAACCTTTTTCTGGACCACTTAGTGACTGGAGATGAAAAAGGAATAGTGTACAAACACGTGGTTAGAAAAAAAGTATATGTTTACAAAGGGGAAAACAGCCACCATCCACATCCAAAGCTGGCGTAAATTAGAGGAAGGTTATGTTGTGTTGGTGAGGCAGGAAGGCTATAGTGCACTATGAGTCGCTGAAATAAAATGAAACGGCCGTTACTGTTCTCAACTTGATGTTTTGAATTAAGAAATTCAACATAAATGTTCATCTTTGGCACACAGAAAGGGTGAATTTTCATCACGACACCTCTAGTCAAGAGACCCCCCACATGAAAAAAAATGAAGAGATGGGCTGGGAAATTTTACCTCCAATAGCATGTACTCTTCATATTGCACCCTCTGACTATTATCTGTTCAGATCACCACAAAACATTTTTGATGGAAATAAATATAGGAATTATGTGGATATCCAAATGGCAGTAGAAGAATACTTTGTCTCCAAAACAGAGGACTTCTTTTCCAGTTTCTTAGATAAGCTGCCAGAACACTTTGAAACAGTTGTAACTAACAAAGGACATTATATTTTATATTAAATTTTAAGTAAAAAGTGACAAAAATTATGTTTTTCCTTCAGAAAAAAAATGACAGAACTTTCTCTTACACCCAATAATTTGTCAATCAACCTTAAGATAAATATTCCGACACCGTCACCAACCTCTTTCCAGTTACTGAAATGTTGGATAGAGGAAAGGCTTTCAGTAAATAATCAAAGAGTTTTAAGCCTATTTTCAATATCAATAGTGATTGGTTATGATCCGAAAACAGAACAATAGTTTGAATTTCTGTATTTGAGACAGAGTAGAAAAAAGTCTTAACATATACATCATTGCCAGTATGGACTTGATCACTTTTGCTACCATCAGTATAAATTCGAAGAGCATCATATGACTAAGAGTTTTAATGGCTATGTAACTCAAAAAATCATGATTGCCATTAGCTTTTTAATCTGGATAGTCCAGATTCGTATGGAACTGGACATCATTGAATACTTTGGTCGGGTTGAACCATGGTCTAAAGAGTGATGTGCAATATGGCAAAGTGGCAGCAGAGTAATTAAGTTCTATTTGATAAATCTTATAATTATCCTTTATACCGAGTCACGTACGTTGGAATGATATACGCATTTAGAGAATGGAAATGCAATTTAGATACCCTTGTCACTTGGCCACAGATAAAAATTGCGAGATCAATCGGCGATAACTCCTATGTTGCTTCTAAGTGTAATGCTAAGAAACAACTAACAAATTATGAAACGTGATTACTTTGAGAATTCGATTCAATTATATTTTTACATTTGCTGCAGCTTCTCAATATGCATGATAAACTTTACTAATTAATAGCACTTTTTTATTGAACATTTTTTTCAATAACTTTTAAATCAATTATTTTATTGCTTTTAATATTCTTCTTTAAGTGAGAAAATAAATTTCTTCAAAGTAATGATTTGATACAAGCGAGAAAATCGCTAGTAATTTAATAAATTTTGGTGATCTATGATTCGCTTAGGTAATTTCCTAAGCACTTAACTCTTTTAGATTCTAGTACCGTTTATTTTGTACATATATCTAAATAAGTTCGCTACTTCTCTGGACCAGAAATTACCTCAGTGTATGCCAAATATATATTTCTTGACATTTGGGAATAGTATTCTTTCTAATTTGTTCACATTATTTTAGTTTGCTTTATATTTCCCCTACATAAAAGCTAAGCCCCCGCAAGAATTTTCTGCTGGCTATCAAAATAAACCCTAACGTCAAAATAAATCTTAATTAAGATTGTCAGCTAAGTGGGGGCTAGATATTGCCGAATCCCCGATCGAAGTTCATTTGCCCTTTTGAAAAATAGTGGAAGTGGCTACAACTAATTAAAACCTTTGGTATTTAGTACGTCACGTGTTGCAGCAGACGACTAACACTTGATTGAATAATAAATCTAAGGAGAATAATATTTAATCCTCAATCAGATGATTACAAATAGAAAGAGCTATTCTATCAATTACAAAGGGGAAAAAATGGGTAAATTTCTAGAGGTTCTCTTTGAATACAGGGGAAGGTTCAAAGGGTAAGGGCTTTATTGTGCTCTGTAAAGAAAAGATTGATCTTCGAATAATCAGAAAATGGCAATAGGAGTATGGTAACCTGAGTCAGCACGCTTTATTAAGAAATGAAAGTGCAGATCCGGTCACATTAATTATTATTCGCAAGCTATCATCTGTGAATGGATAGCTGAGAAAAGAGCAAAATGTTTCGTTGCTCTTAGAATCGATATTTAAACATTTTCTTATAAAAACACCACAGTTACACCAACTGTTAGAGTAAGGAAAACATCAGGACACTAGATGGATGGTTTTCTTCAATGATGTTTATCGTTATAATGTTTATGACGAACTTTCAGAAGATGGCGTTGCTGCATTTGAATAAACATAAGTTTATGTAGATAAATATTTAAATATATGTTGTTCTCGAAGGCGTAAATTTGTGTGCACATAAAGGCGATATTCCCTGAAAATAAGTCTTATTATATCTTTTACAGCAAAAAATTAATATTGGGCTAGGGTGCATTTCTGGGAAACATGATAGACTCTGATAATTAAAAATGGATTATATGTATTTACTTCCAAAAATATACAATAAAACATTTTGGGCCTGAATGATAAGTGCAGTGGAAATTATTTAACTAAGAATTACTTTTAATTATGTTTACCCAATTGTATAGTTTCAGATGAGTTACAAATATCATATATGAATTAAAAATAGAACAAAAAATGTATTTTAATATTTAGTATTTAGTAATAGAAGTATTTAGTAAGTATTTTTTAGTGAGAATATTTAGTTTATCTAAAAAGTAAATTTGACATTATATTTAGGTATTGAATCGATTGTTTTTCAGAACAATGCTCAAAAAGTAAGTACAAACAAAGCTGTTATGTTAAGAATGTAAACAGAAAACGGATATAGTTACTAATCCAAGATAAACAATTAAGAAATATCTTCTGTAGCAAGGAAAGCAAAAAATTGTTGTTCAGTTAGTGATTATGAAAAAAACTAATAAAAAAGTGTTCGAGAAATGGGGAACTTTTGTATATATATATCAATGAATGTTTTTTGCAATAAGTCGATATACAAATATATACACAGATATTAGATTTTGATATTTGACTTGATATCTTGAAGATTAATTTTGTAAAAAATCGATAATTATGTTCAATGTAAAATAATTATAGTTTCTCAATATACTTCACTTTCCTTTGTATGCATTTATTTATTTCGTATGAAAAAAAATTGAAAAATGGAGAGAATTCCTTTTTGAATGATGTTATTCTTTTCAATACCTTTTTCAATAAATCGATTTCTATTGGAAAATTGAATAGAAATTCATAAAATTTTTATTTATCTCGTGATGCTTTTTCTCCCTAATATTGACTGAAAGGTGTGAACTCATAGCTTTATATATATTTTGCTTTTAAAAGATAAAGAGAGAAGTGTATTAAAATTTGTAAGACTTCTAATACCACACTTTAAGTTTCAACAATAAGATATAGATAGCAATAATTTCGTAATTGTCTTAAATTTAAAGACCTGACCAAACAGCAACATTTACACGTACCTTTTTATTTTTATTGATTTCATATAGAAAAATTTCAATAAAATGTTTAGTTTTTTATGTCTTCAAGATATATCTCTTTAAAAAAATCAGTTCAATATAAATATATTTTAACTTCTATGATATAACTGTGTTAATTTGTTAGGTTAAACGACTGAAAAAAACCTATGAATTAATACTGTGTGAGACACAATAAACATTTGAAGGATTCTTACAATTTCTTTTATCTTACTTGCCTTTTGATTGTTTATAATTAAATTTATTAATAAGAAGTTGCCATTGAAACACACATAAAAACGAAAGCTAAATTACTGCAAAAGTAGAAATGAAACCATTATATTTAAACACCACATACAAAATAATGTGGTACATAAAATAAATCTAATCATACGAGGGTTGGGGCATAAGTCATGGCAACTATTTTTTTTCCTTGTAGATATGTGAACGGATCACAAACGTATATGAGTCATATGGAAGTTCTGCAGGCATAGTGTGTATGCAGAACAATAGATAGCTCTGTGATAGGTGATAGTAGCGCAGCGAGAGCTGTGAAATCAGTCAGTTGGTGAGTGTCGTGTGAGATGGAAGTACCCGTTTTGAGGAGCGTGCTTACATCAAAATAGCCGTTCTCTGAGAAAGAAATGAGATGGAATGTCACAGTGAATTTGTGAAAGCCCTCGGGAATAATGCCCTAACATACCGTACAGTAGCACGGTGGGTAGGAAAGTTTTAGCAAGGACGTGTGTCAACCAGTGATGAGCAACTTTTGGGACGACCGCTCAGTGTGCCGACCGACTTGGCACGTACCGTCATCGAGCAGCTCATCGATGAAGACAGACGATGGACGCTACTGGAGTTAGAAAGGGCAAGTGCACCCAGAAACGCACAACAAACGCATCGTCATGTCAACTTTATGTGTATTGTGTTTTCATTCTTTTGCACCGTGAAGGCCATATTGCTCTGTATACTGCCGTAATAAATTAGTGTGTTACGATATTTCAGTGCTATTCATTGTTCACACTTGAAGTTAACAACTTTTCCTTTTGTCTGTATATGTCACATTTTCCAACCGGACTGGTATCTTCAAGAAAAAAAATAGTTGCCATGACTTTTGCCCCAACCCTCGTGTTACGGGAGATATTATAAGTATGAAAACTTTGATTTCTAGAAAATTTTTGTAATTATTCATCGTAGAATCATAAGAAGCAGAAACATGTATTATATCATTAATAAGATTTTCTTCGTAACTGATATACTTTTCTGATCTTATTTATTAAAATAAACTTAATTTTAAGAATTATGTTTAGTGCTAAGTTAAATGCACTCAACCACTGAAAACATTTCTCACAAGGAAATCAAAAAGAAATTCCATAGAATGTCCATAGTTTACCAGAATGTTTTGTAAAAAATCAAGATTATAACAGTGAAAAACATTTTCCTGTTCGATGCCAATTTGTATAGAGAAAAGTAAAGGCACACTTGTTTTACTAACATCAAGTAAAGAGACGTTCGAAGTGATGCTGATGTGCTTGAGTGGGGAAGTATTATGATGAACAGACGGAGCAAAGGTTTTTAGCAGAGGTTTACGAACTGATGGTCGTTACTGTGATAAAGCTAAAATTTCCCCACGTCTGTCTCTTAAGAGGTTCTATTGATTTATATTTTATTTTATGGTCACTTTATGATTTGACTTTATGGTTATGACTGTGTTTTTATGAAATGCATGGCTACATATATCCTATGCTGTTTAGAAACTTACAGAAAGCGAAGATATTCGTAGAAGGAATGAACCAGTTTGCTCTTCTAAATTTTCCTTCCACAAGAACATCTGTTCCGATGTACCAGTGTTCCAGACTTTATTTTTTGTGGGGCACAATGTACGTCCCCACAGGATCTCTACTTCTAGAAATTGAGAATAACTGCAGAATAAATTGGCCAATGTGGTTCCATGTTTTAAACCCTTTCGAGTATGTGTGGAATGCTTTGGAGGGACTCCTAGATAAAGCATCATTAACACCAGACAACTGTCAGAGATATTCATGGAGATCCTTACTTCAAGATCTTTTGGATAATCTCGCGTTGAATACGAACACAGATGATGGTTCCATTTCGTTTTCTAAGATATTTTGGTTTGTTGTTCTTCCTCTTAGCTAGACAGAGTATTGTACTGGAACCTTTTTGTCATATTAAAGACTTTGTTTCTTTTCTATTGTATGCTGCGTTCTTTTAATTTTTTCACTACTGTTCTCGTTACTGTTTCACTATCCACCTTTTTAAGTACAATATTGTGCCTCTATAGCATAAATTGTATGTCTTCCATTTGATTTTTTGTGAGAAATTGAAAAAATCAACTGTAACACACACACACACGCACGCACACACACACGCACACACACACACGCACGCACGCACACACGCACGCACGCACGCACACACACACACATATATATTGCTTATGTTTTGCACACTCATCTCTGGCATCGATAAAACTGATATAAAATAAATATATGAACTCCTCATTTATTGATATTTAGCACTAGCCATTAACAATGACTTGTAGGATTACATAGTAAATGTGAATTAAAAAGGAATTTGTAAAATAATTTATACCAATAATTAAGCGTTTTTCTTTATTCAATGACGTAGCAATAACTTAAGGAAATTCACTTAAAAACTTATACCTTATAAAACTCTTTCATTTGGATTTTTTCATACTAATGCATTTTTTGGAAATATAATTTTATCTAATAATGATGAATTAAGTTTCTGAATGGATAAAAAGGAATCTTGATTCAAATTTTTTCTATTGGAATTTTACTTAAATATTGCAAACCTAAAATTTAAAACAAAATTGCGGCATATCTTTTTCTAATGTCAATGTGTTGAATTAATATCCCCCAAAAAACTAATTCTATTTTGAAAAGAAAATGCGAAAGCTAACAACAATAACATACAAAGTTCCATAGAACAGAATTGCGAGATAACTGATATATATATATATGCAATTTTGCAGTTTAAATTTTCTGACAATAAATGGAAAAAAAAACATGTACCAATATGGTAATACAGACATAAATTAAAAAGTTAAAAAGACTTAAAGTACTTATCGTACAATCATTATAAAAATATCTATATTACCAAAAAAAGAATTTTCTTTTTTTTCAATGGTAGAAATATTACAAATAGCTGATTTTACATTGCATTTAATTGCATTAAAACAAAATTATTTAAATCTAGTATTTATTTGAACAATGTGTGAAAAATGTAAAAAGATTTCCAAGAAATTATAATTTTTCTTATAAAAAAATAGCTCACAGAATGTTTAAAAATTTATTAAAATTACATTGCAGATTTGTGAACATTTTTTAAAAATTAAATATAATGCAGTGAAGTCTTTTCAAACTTTTGCATCACTTTTGCTACAAATGTTTTAATTAAGTTATCAATTGCATATGATATTCCATGTAATTTTATTAACATATTAATGTATTTAATTTTATTTGTAAAATTGTATATGAAAATTAACTGAAATTGAAATAGTTCATGCATATTAGGAATTTGTGCTACAATCAGCACTAAAATGAAATAAAACCTGAAATACTTACTACACCTTACGAAGATCTGAGATTTCTTCATTCTCCATGGGTAAAATTTATTTTAAAAATTGTATATAAGCATTTTACTTTCTTACTACTTTTACTTAATTATTAAGGAATTTTTTTGAAGAAAAAGACTTGATTGTATTGTTTTTTAAATAATTAAAATTATTATATTTAAAGTTTCCCTCAAAATTTCCCTCGCCGTAATTCACTTTCAAGGCATTACTTTTAAATTTGTTTTCATATCTGGAATGGAGAGAAATATTAATTAAATATATATTCAGGAGCTGGTTTTAGGTTGGTTGCCACTTAATCATTTCTGAAGAGATAAAGAGAGAAAATAATCAGAGAAAAAAAATTTAAAATAAACATTTTTAAAAAGTTTATTTTTTTTTCAATTTATAATTGCAGATTAAAGCTTATATTACAGTCATCTCATGTCGTACAATATATAAATTTAAAATTGACTCATGTGTCTGCTCATAAAATAATGATAAAAAATGCCTAAGGTTCATTCTACCTCTGAAATACAAAATTTTGCTGTACTTTGGATCCACGTGATCTTTCGAATTACTATCAATGCATTTATAGTATTACATCACTTGGAATTCTATATTAAGTATAAATCAGAAAAATAAATTTCTCATGTTTATTTATTTTATCATTCCTAATTCTGAAAATAGTTAAACAGCTGTCCTTTAAAAATAGGTATTTATCTTTATCCATATGACTAAACATTTCCCCTTAAATATCATCGGTTAGAAAATTTAAAGTTGAATATTTTGGTGAAAACATTACTTTTTCATGAGGTAACTTGTATTTTAAAAATTTTAGGGGCAGGATTTCTTAAAATTGGACCTTTGAGTTATATTTGATAAGTTTCCTTAAATATATTTAATTCAGTAAAAATGAATGTCATGATGTATTGATATTTCTTTTAAGAATCCAAAATGGATAAAAATTTTCGACTTGTTTCTTAAACATAAATAATTTATTTGTAAACTTAATAGTTTTATGCGTGTGTGTGTGAAAGTAACCTTATTTCAAAAATAATTATCAGAAGACAATGTTAATATACTTAAAGTTTTTGGGAGATTCGAAGATACCTTCTAATTTGATCCAAAACGACATCCACTCAATTAAAAAGATTAGAATGAGTTTGAAATATCTAGAAAAAATATTTACAATGTTTCATTTTATTAAATTTAAGCTAAGAAAAACAAAACTCAGGTTAGCAATTACATGTTTCTGCTTCTTTTTAAAGTACCTCATCATATCCTCAATTATTGGTCGCTGCATCAGAAACATTATTAAAAAAGTTCTTAGACGAAATGCAGCTGTTTTAGTATGCTTGGCGCAATTAGGTTCTAAATTGTATTTTCTTTTTGAAAGAATTCCATTCAAATCTTCCTCATTCCCAAAAATTCTCTTTCTTTTAAGGAACTGTATTTCTTCCATTATGCTGGTGCTAATTTACAAACCATGTACTTTTAGTCATCTAAATTCTTTATTCTATCCTTCACAATACCGAGATTTCTTTGTGTTTTTTTTTTTCAGGAAAGTAGTTTCCCATTATTTTTTTATATTTTTAGTGAAAGAGAATTGTTTAACCTTCCCTATGTTATGTAATTACCTTATCGTACTTTCACCTTCGAGTTCATGTCTTCTTTTTGGATACTTTTGTCATATCATTTAATTTTCTACTAGTGTTCCTTCTTTTGTTTTTGTTGAATCATCTGTTTACGACACTGATTCGTAAGGTACTACTTTTACTACTTTCTTAATCACATAGAACAATTTTTTTTGTTCGGCGATTCTTTAAAAGAGTTATTTGTTGGAGGAAGTTGATTTCCTTTAATTCTACCCTTAAGCAAATTTGCAGCTTCATGATATATAATTTTTCGAATATTATGAATCGGTTTTTGATGTTTTAAAATACTATAGTGACTGTACAATTTGCCGAATATCTGATAAATATTCTTCTTTTTCTCAAAGGTCTTGTGGAACATTATTGCCTTGAAACAGAAATGAATTAAAATAAAGGCGAATTGAATAAATAATGAATAGAAATAAAGGTGACTGACTACGTTCTGAACCATGATTTTGAAAACGCATGTCAGTTGAATTAGAATATGCATATAAATCTGTTTTAAGAATATTATAACAAATAAAATTATTCAAATGCAGTTTTTTTTTGGCAAAAAATGGCATACTTTCGAAGTTTTTTCTTTTAGGAAAATGATTTTATAAGAATAATAGTTTGCCTATAATGTTTTCTATACTGGGTTGAAGTAAGATTTTTGAAATATGCAACTTAGAAATAAATTTATTCATATTTTATTATGTCAGAGTAGAGAAATTTTTGTCAAAAAACACGCATTTTTATTTCATTTAATCGTAACTGTAGAAATTATGTGAATTTTTCAAAAATCTTAGTTTAGCAAAGGTATAAGTCCTAGTTATATATAGGCAAAATATTATTACAGAACCATTTTTCCTAAAAGGAGAATGTTTTGAAAACATGTCAATCTTACTTCATTTTTTGCCTAAAAAATGCATTTGAATAGTTTTTGAAGTGAAAATTTCTTTAGCGGCGTTGGGCACTTTTTAGTAGGGAAAATCTTATGGGTTCGCGTCACCGACATGCTCTGACTGGCGCTTGCGCAGTGTGCTGTTCTCCTAAGACATTTTTTGGATGGGTGAAATCTCATGCGTTCGCGTCACCGACATGCTTATAGCAGTATATCTGTAGCTATACAGCTGACGTATAATGCTGCGTATATCTTATAAGTGAAATTGAATGGATTTAGTGAAAACTTCAATGTATTTTTTTCTGTGCATTGTTGAAAAAATTTTTTTTTGATCATTATTCTAATCGTTTAATTGAAGAATCATTGTGCAGTACAATAGTGAGTACTAAATAAATATACTAATATTTTTAAGATAAAAAATAAATAACAGAAAATTATTTTAAATGCTTGTATTTATTTTGGCGTTTGAAAATTTTGTATTATTTGTTTTCTATTATTTAACCCCTGCAATTCATCACGCAATCCGGATGAGTATTTCACCGTGGTTTAGACGTTTTCTACTACCGTGGTAAAACAGACTTATAGCTGTTCAATCATATTTTTATCGTGGATTTTGAAATTAAAAATTTTATAAAATCTAATAATGATTCAAGATTAATGTGTTGAAGTTTAAAATATGGTTATTAATGCAAATAAACATCATAAAAGATCAACAAGTTATCGAGAGGATCTAACGTTAGAATTGAAAAGGTTACTAAACAATACACTACAAACGGTCACCAAAACCTTTCTAGAATTCATCTCCAACAAGAAAGGATTATCGATATTTTCATTCAATTGTCAAAGTTTGCATGCACATGCAGCTGACCTAAAAAATGATGCTATCGTAAGAAAGTCAAATGTTCTGCTTTTCTCAGAAATTGGTATGAAAAACGAAGAACCACTTGATATTCCGAATTTCTTCCGAATAAGTTATTAAAGACCCGAAATTCCAGCAGCAGGCGTAGCTATTTATCACAATACTCAAGGTAGATCATACTTTATAACTTCACATATGGACATACATACTAAATTCACCAGAAGCTTCGGTGTTAATGTTTCTGATATAGACGAAATATGCGTTGGAGAATGGGCAACACATGTTAATAGTTGCCGTTTATATTTTGCCTGGAAAATCTGAGACAAATACAACAATTCTTATTCGAAAATTTGATGATTTATACAAAAAAAGGTTCTGAAATACTCGAAAAAAATTTGGCGAAAAATATATATGATAATGTACCGATGATTTTAAGAGGAGACTTCAATATTAACTTTGCAGATGATAAAAATCTACCACTAATTGAATTTCTAAATGAAACACTTTACTTAAATATGTCCAATGATCGAAAACTCAGTACTACAAAACATAAAACGACGATCGATGCGGTTTTTACGAGATACTTAGATAAATTTGAATCAAACATTTTCCTTTCTTACTTTAGCCTATTGTATCTCGCCTATTACTTAGCCTATTGTATTTAGCCTATTGTAGTAAGCCTTACATAAGCCTATTGTATATTTTTTAGAATAAAATGAAATAATTGAAAGTACAAAAGTCTAAGTATTGTTGAAATTAATGATGACAATGATGCAACCAATTAAAATAATGTTAAAAAGCAAGTACATTTAAATTTAAGTAAATATAAATACTATCCATATATAATATGATTGTATATTAATTGTCATTTCAATTGAATTGTATTTATATTTTGTCTGATCTGTACAGCCCGTAATATATTTGAATAATAAAAAACAATATGAACATGCATATAATTGTTACTCGGAGTGTCAATAGATGTGAAAACCAGATTGAAATTGATAATTTTAATTCAAACATTATGAAATTTCAAATTTTAAAACTAAAAGTTCTAAGCTTTCACTTCTATTGGCAATCTCTATATAACTGCCAATTTTTTTATAGTAATAGTATTTTTAAAACAATTTCATATGTATATTCTAATTCAAGAAAATCAAATATTAAAAAAATACCAGTTAATATACTTTTTTAAAATCAAGGTTTCAAACGTAGTCAGTCCCCTAAAAATGTGGGGAAAAAATCAATACTCTTTCGATTCAATATTACAATTTGTTATTTTTAAAAAATAATTGTTTCATTTATTTATGATAGATGTCTCATAATATTTACTCCGTATGAAATGGGTTTAGCATCAGATTTTGTTTGACATCTTGCCATATACGTATTTTGGTAAATGAACTAACTATCTGTTCGATTAATATTACCATTTTTACAGTCATTTACTCTTTCTAACATCAAAACATGTTTTAAAACTTATTAAAGTGGAAAGGGGTAAAAAACACGGAATCTGATGGCAGAAAACAAACTCTGTTCATTACAGCCTGTTACTGGAGCATTACCTAATTTTCCAATGCACATCAAGTTGACTTGTATTGCATTGGACCATGCGAGCACAAACATTTGCTATTCAATGACAATGTTATAGAGTGCCCATCTTGCAATATTTTATACACCATGAGTCATGCATTAAATGATTATCCGATTTTTTATAATTATAGCTCCAATTTATTTAAAATTAAGTTTTTTTAAAAAATATATCTAGCAAAAGGTGGAATACCATTTTTTTTTAATTGGAGATTTGCTTTTTATGATATATTTTATAATTTATTCCTTACTTTTCAATGTTTTAACCTACTATTATAAATTTAGTTTAAAAAGCACTACATTTTAAACAAATGCTTAGCACAGCTTTTTAGTAAAATTGGCTCTTGCAGATTAGAATTAACCAGTAACTTACAACCATTCATTCTAGTTACATTATTAGCATTGTTTTGGAATAAATATTTATTCACTTTAAAATCAATTAGCATCGTCTAATTACGTAATTAAAGATTGAAAGAATTATGCTAAATATGTTTTTAAACATATTTTGCTTGTTCACTAACTTAAGAATGCAGTTATTCTGTTGGAATATTTGTATTGAACTGTAATATATAATTCATCTATACGTATAAATTAGTTTAAGGAGTCCGACATGTCCATAGGCACCCATGTTAAATTGCGTAAGTTTATGAACTTTCTTTTAGAAACTACTTACTTCTCATGGATAAAATTTTTACAGTACGTTATATGTACTATCAATAAAACTTTAACGAAAGGTTTTGTCTTTTTGTCAAAAATTAGAGTAATTATGAATTTTTTAAAAAATGGCCAATTTTTTTCCCCTTAAAATTTAAAAAAAACTTTATTTAAAAAGGTTTGCTAACTATATCTAATTCCCTTCTTTAAAATATGTCTCCTAACAGAGGTACACGTCAAGGAGTATCTTCGCTCAAAAAATAAATAAAACTACTTCTAATTATCGTATTTCCTCTTATATATCATTTTGAACAGAAATATTCGGACTTTAAAAAAGATAAAAAAGGGAGAAAATCGATAACTATTCAAAAATTCATGTGCTAGACTCACTTAAAAAAAGGTATTTTAAAGAATATTTTTCAGATTTACATTTTGTTTCTTATAAATGTACAGAACAATCACAACTTAAATTATTTTAAAAATTCTCTCTTTAATATTAATGTAAATGAATTTCAATTCTATACAAATTTTCTTAGACAAGTAGAGAGTGGTAATTATCGTAATTTGTGTTTGAATAAAGACCAAAGATGGGAGAGGAAATACATTTTTAATTATTGAAGAAAATATATATATTCCTAGGTAATTTTAATTTAATTTCATATAGTTATATACGGATTGTGTGCGAGAAACAAATCACGTGTTTGAAAGTGCTTCGAATATTATAAACTTAAAATTTCAAAACTCTGATTGATCTTTTAAAAAAGGCGAACAAAGACATCGCGCTCGATGCGTTTCCTATTTACGGTGGTTTATGCCCTAATCCGCGGAGTTATATAGTTGGAGAAAGAAGCGTGGGGGAAGAAATATAGCGCGCGATCGCGTGTATTTAGTCACAGTTACAGTTGGTAATAAGTATAGGGAACAAGCGAAAATCGTTATAGGAGAAACAAGATAACATTTTTAATAACATAAAATATCAGAGTAATTTTATACTTACTTAAACCTTAACTGAGGAATTCAGTAGTGTAGAGTATTTAAAAGCTATTAATTTGAAAGAAAAATTTAAATATGTGTAATTTTATTAATCTAAAATATCTGCCTTTTTAATGAATTGAAAAATCGGTGGAAGCATTCAGAATATTAGCAGAATTTTTTTAAAATTAGAGAGATATTTTAAAAAGATTATTTCAACATTTTTTTTCTTTACTAATGTTTTAAAGAAATTTATTTTGATTTCAAAATTCTGCTTTGAATATTTTGTTAAAATATACTATGAAATAGTTAATGTACGTGTTTCCATGGGAAATTCTTTTTTCTTTCGCATAATTCTTACTAATTAACAATTCAATACTTTCAGCAGTTTTTTTTATTTATTTAATGGAAAATAAATACTTTAAAACGTTATATTGTAAATCAAGGAACAATTTGTAATAAAGTCACGAAAAAACTATTGCATGGGTCATTCTAAGAGAATATAATACAGTTAATTAAAAGTTGGAAGACGCAATTCATTAATAAGAATCGGTGAGTTTCTACAATGATGAGAAAATTCCTTATGATTAACCTTGTACAATTGATACCACTAATTAATGTTACGTTTAGTATGACTTGTAATCGTTTTTTTTATTTAGATGAATACTAACTAAGAAAAAAAGATATAACTACCCCTTTTACATCTATTTATTATCTCTTAGTTATAGAGGTTTCCTATTTTACTTTTCTTCGTTGATAATGAAATTAAAATATTGATTAAATATAAAGTTTTTTATTTTAACTTTAATTATTTGAAAATGGAAAGAAAATGTTAAATTACAGAACTTTTTGAAGTATTGGGGGGGGGGGGATCATGATTAATTACTCCGAGTCAAAAATATGACCGTTTAAAGATAAATGACTTTTAAAGTCTGCCATGAAGATTAAAACTATTTAAAAAATAAATCTGATAAATATTTAAGATTTTTTAATTGGTTAACTGATATATTTTTCAGACATATTCATTGGCTTCCATTAAATGCAAATAAGCAAATAGATTAATTCCAAAATGAAATGCCTTAAAATATTTAACTAAAAATATTTTATGTATATATTCCCATATTATTTTTCTTTATAAACATTAACAATTTTTTTATTAAATCACAGTCGAAGATTATATAACTTTTTTACATCCTTTAAATCGACTAAAATTCTTTTGTAATGCGAGTAATGAATTTCATTCTTTATAAATATAGAAAATATTTTTTTTTTTAAAAAGTCTTTCATCTATTACAAGGCCATCTTAAAGTAATTGTAAATTTTTAAGACTAAAATAAAAATTATGAAATATGCCAATTATGAGGGAGAGAAATGTAGCTATGATGTATTTTAAAATGAGTATTATTTTTAAATCTCTGTCAATGTCAGGAAGTTTCAATACATCATTTTTATTAATATTTTTTGTTCTTTAATTCTCACCTTGTAATTGTAGTATTTTAAGAAAGACATTTAAAAAAAAATTGAACGAGAAAGTTTGCTCAAATTTAAAGGAGAATTTAAGCGTGCTTTGAAATAACATTAAAACTACCTCTGATCAGAGATAAAAACAATCTTAAGTAATAAATGCTCTCAAAATGTTTATAAATTGTTATAATTTGTTTAGATGCTGTATGTGACCGTTACCTTTTTAGCATACTCTTATAGCACTTTTGTAGATATCTCGTACATTCAGCATACACAAAATTGCAAAAGAAAAATAAATTGCAAAGAGACACGGAAATACGAATCATAGTTGACCCTTCAATATAGCATTTGCGTTGTTCCACAACCCACTAATCTTTATATCATTCATCCATTAACTAGGCATTAAAATGAATATTTTCTATCATATTAATATGATTTTATACAACAAATTTGAATACATTTAATATAGTTTATTTTTTCTTCATTTTAATAAACATTTTAAGGTAAAAAAATGTAGAAAAGCAAGCAAATTTACAACAAAATCTAATAAAACAATCAATTATACATGCATATAAGTTTTCCTGTTTAAATTTTAAATTTCTTCAAAAGATTGCATATTGCACTCTTTTGAATTCTACATTTAAACTTAAGTTTTGATAGTATCTATTTTTGATCTGGTCAATAAAATAAAAATATTATCTAGCATCTAATTCTAGAAAACGCGAGAGGAAGAGAGACATTTATCTTCGTCTGAAGTATGCTGCAGTAAATATTAAATAATTAATACATACTATATTCAGTATAGTAAATTATTTTACAAAAAATATAAATATTCGTAAATATTACGATAAAAAAATTGGAAAAATATTTAAAATTCCGATTTATTAATATCATTGTACATTTTAGTAACACAGGTTTTTTTTAAATCATTTATTTAAAATCGAGAAAAATGCAAAGCTACTTATAATATATTTTATAGTGACTAGGACGTATTTGAAAACATACGCAGATGCAACGTAAAAGAAAATTTTTCTAATTACAGAGACATTTTAATAATATTTTGAAATTTTATAAAATATAAGGATGTTACATAGACCCCAGAGGGATAAAAGAAAAAAGTATAAGTAATAGAAAATAGTATAATAATTTGATTTAAATAAACTTACTTAAGCTGACGTTAAAACAAAAGCTTAGATATAAATCATGTATATTCTCATTAAAAAAATATTCTTTAATACCTATTCCTTTTTTTATTTCACAAGTAATCTCATTTAAAAATAAAAACTATCTTTTTAAAGTTATCAGCATTAAAGAAAAGCTATTAAGGCAATTAAAAATTGTAATGCGAAGAATTTCTTCCTTTTACGAGACTATACAGACTTAAAGATGAAAAATTGAAAAAGAAGGAAATGTTCCATAAACTGCAATTTATCCAATGACTTATTTACACTTGACTATTATTTGATTTTTTTTGTTGTACACACTAGGCACTTATGGCGGTTTATTCATTAGATAATGATGCACAAGATAAGCTTCCCTGTGTACATTATAATAACAGAGTTATTTTGAGGAAGAATGCTTTTGCAAATTATATTAATTTTCTTTAAGCATTTTTGCTTCACGTTAAAACTTTCTTTTAAAATTTCTTCTTTGAAACACAGTACTTTCAAAGCCCCATTAAATACTTTCTTATTCCCTTAATCTATCAATATTTTGGCCCAAAATATTTTGAAAAAATGCACATTTTTTATTGTATATAACTGAATAATACTTAAAACAATAAGAAAATCGGAAAATTTTATTTTATCTTCAATTTTAAAGTTTTCACACTTTTTTTTTAATTTTATGATTGTGAAACACAAAATACCCTTAAGTCAGAGTTTCTCAAACTGTGGAGCACGTCTCCTAGGGGAGTGTAATAACCCTTTTTGGGAGGAGTGAGTATATCGAAAAGTCGAAAACAAAAGATTATTTAAAAAATTATTTATTTACTGAAAGGACTCAAAACAAAATAGATTCTGAAATAATAAAATACCCATTTACACTGATATAATGTACTTATAAATATATCAGTACAACACAATGTGTTTGATAAATAATTTAACAATGCTAAGTTAAGAACAAGTTTAATAACTTGCAGTGACACCATGCGTTTGTGATGTACATTGCTGGCCTCACAAAATGTAACACCAAGAAGGACCAGATACATCACAGCAAAGATCAAACTATTAAGCATCCTCTTGTGACGTGAGCAGAATAACAAATTCAGTGTAGCCGCCATTGTTGGCCCCCCCTGTAACCGCTGTCACATTATACCTGTTATAACCATTGCACTATGCTGGCTATAACCGCTTGGCATAGAGTAAGAGGCTTTGGATGTATCTTTGGGATATAACAGTCCATGCGTGTTACACATAATGCTGAAGTTGTTTTGGTGTAAAGTGGATGGTGTATCCCGGGCATGGACCACACATTTTCGATTGGCGATAGATCAGGAGAACATGCAGGTCAAGGAAACAATTCAATCTGATGGTTAAAGAAAAACTCTTGAGCATTGCATGCCACGTGTGGTCGCGCATTATGTATGGGACGACCACTGGATCCACCGCCTCAGAGATGTGGCGCGGGCTGTTCAGTGTACCGTCAATGCGTACTAAAGGGGTGTGGCAGTGAAATCATATACAACCCCACAAACCATGATATCGGGTGCAGGACAGGACCAGTGTGGCGATGCATAATGCAACAGTTCAGGAGCCTCTGACCATGGTGTCTCTAAAGTGGAATCCGACCATCGTGATGTTGCAAAAATAAATGGGATTCGTCTGTTAACATCATTTCATTTCATTCAGTAGTCCATGTCCACCGTTCATTGCACCGCTGGCCGCGATAACGCATGTAGTTTCCAGTCAAGGGTAAACGAAGCAATAGACGCCTAGCTGACGTTCCACTCTGCTGCAAACGGTTTTGAATGGTACACCGAATGATGCGTAACAGACTGAATCTGTTGTGCTATAGTTCGTGATTTTTCTGCGCGATCCATCACTCCCACGCGCATAACCCACCTATTATCCCAGGAAGAGGTGTGACGAGGTGGGTGCGATCGGCCTCGTTGATCCGTCGTTTCCTCCTGCATCCAGTGATGACAGTTCCGTCTCACAGTAGCGTGATTTCTTCCAACATGTTGTACGATTTCTCTGAAGGATAATCCGCACTCTCTATAGGCTACTATTTTTCCTCGGTCGAATTCAGAAGCTTGGTCAAAAGACTCTCGATGTCTTCCACCAAGCATAGGTAAACAACTTCCGCAAAAAATGCCATTTTTTAAATCGCCAATCTATTTTTCCCTTATACAGCGCTTACTGTTGGCGCTACGGTCGTGATGTGCGTCTGCACTATAATGCTAGTGATTTGGCTATATAAAGAAATTACATATAAAATTTAATACTTACCTTCATAATTTGTACTTTTTTTTATAATTAAAGTCCTATTTTATAGCCTCAGCTTCAAAGTATATTATTATTGAATTCAATATGTTGCTATTGTATTGAGGAAGGACAGGGGGGGGGGATGGAAATTATGATTGAAAATTGGGTCGCAAATATTGACAGTTTGAGAAGCACTGCCCTAAGCTTTTTTCCTTTTATAGGTACCCTCAGCATGCTATGAAGAAAATTCAATATATCTTAAAATAATTTTTCTCTTACAAAAAAATCATATTCGTTCCTTTTTTTCAAATGAAAACTCTAATACAATGTACTACATTGCATTCGGGTCAGAAATATAAAGGGTTTTTTTTTTGGATTATCTTTCCATTTTTATTTCTTTTCTAGCAACAAACTGCCCATTTTGTCTTCCGATCAGTGCAACTTACCGAAGATTTTCAAGAATTTAAATTCCTGGCTTCGAAGAAAACAAGTTCCCACCTTCAACACAAAAAATAAATAAATACGTAATCCCGGACTAGAAGCATATTAATACCTTGGACAAACTACATCTGTTAAAATCGCTAACAATAATAATCTCACTATAAGAATTAAAATGCATGCAAATCAAATATAGAGAGAAGAAAATACCAAATACCATTGCCCATATATATATATATATAAATACGGCAAAAAGGCAATACTGGCCTTCGGTGTCCCGAAGGTTACGTAAGTGTGAATATTGGAATGTTTCTCTCTCATTCACAAACATAGCGCGAGTTAAGGAAGTAATTGCTAAGAGATTAAATTATTAGATTGAAGATTTAAGGTAAATAGAATTAGTTATCGGTTCATTAAGGCTTGTTCTTCTTATCTAGTTCACGTAGTCGGGTTTACTCAGAGTTGGGTATTGAGATTATAGATAACGCTTTATATATCACTCCTAGGTATACTTCTGTAGTTTCAATTGTGATTGTTTCAGTGTGTTTAAGACGATATGGTACCATCATCACAATTTTTTTTATTTTTAATATTTGATATTTGGTTTTAATTGTATTTAATAAAGGTTAATATTTAATAGATCCATACAAAAAAATTTTAATTTGTTGCAAAATGTTTGTAAAATTTAAATGTTTTTAGCTTTTTTAAGCATTTTTTAAATCCCTAAAGCTTTTTTAAATATGTCTCTTTTCTTTCAATTTTTTTCCAATTTTTTTTATACACTACATAAAACAGTTCAAGGTTTTTTTTCCTGCTGCTGCTCTTTATACTTTTTATAAATTTTTTTTATAGTTTAACTTCCAAAAATTCCCCAAAAAACATTAATTTTGATTTTGAATTTTTTTACAAAAAGTATTAAACATGTTAGAGATAATTCAGTTTTACAAAAGATACATTTCAGAACATGTATAAAAAATTTCAAACCCATACTTCAATTATCAAAAAAGCCTTAGGGTTTTGAATAACAGTATATGTACAAAAATTCAACATGGAGAAATATGAGTTTGAAGTTTTCATTCCATGAATAGCATGATATAATATTCATCGAAGAGTCTGAAACTTTTATGAAATGTTGATTAGCTTATTTAAAACTACTACCATAAAAATTGCTCAAATGTAGAACAATTTAACACTATACTGCCATAATGAATACATAGAAAAAAAAACGAATGAAAGATCAATATTTCATAAAACTTTATCTTAATAATTATAAAGAAATAAATACACACACTTCAGAGCTAATTCCATGCTCAGAGCTAATGCACAACATGTACAAAAGATGTTTATCCCTTTATTTTTCATTTCCATGGTTTTAAAAGCCTTTGCATGTTAAATATTGTACACGAATAAAAGCAAAATCAAATAACAATTTATAGGTAAAATACATCAAAATCTAAGAACTGTATATGTGCATTTGTTTAAATAAATATCTTAAAATATTTTAATAATAAAAGTGTTGAATCTTGCACACATGGGATATATATATATATCACTAAAAATAAATATATAAAATTGGGAGAGTTTTTCTATTCTTGCGAATTAGATTTTTAATTATCTGAGTTTTCAAAATGAGATTCAGTATTTGTGCTTTGAGAGAATCCGTTTTGAAGTTTTAATTTCATTCATAATAATATCATAAAAAGCACACACAACTTTTAAATCCTGACCAAATCCATTTGATTTTCCAGTAAATAATTCACAAACTAGAATTTTTGCAGGAATTGCACAATTCTTTCTTAAAATGATTTATTTCTGCATATATAATGTCAATCTCATTGATGCGCATTAGAAAAATAATTAATTCATTTTTTATCAGGCTCTTTTCTAGCAGATAATCTGAAATGTAGGCGTTGTAGTTGCTGTTTAGCATCAAACATTGCTCCATTACTTAATGAAAAATGCAGGTAAAGCTTTGAAATTTTGCAGGCATATTTATAAAGATTCGGGGTATCAAATAAGCCAATAATTTTTTTCCGACAGTTTAATGATTTTTAGGGTACCATATCGCCTTAAAGGATAAATAAAACTAATTGTTATTATGGAAGATGTTGGTGATGCTTTGTTTCCCCCTGACATTTAGCCATGCAGAACAAAGAGAGAGGGGTGCCGATTAACCCAACACCCCCACAGGGTGTACGGGCAAACCATCTAAGGGGTTAAATTTAAATCTGCACTGCAAAATTAAAGAGATCTTATTATTTATTAAATTAATTATTTTTCTATTTCGAGGTTTACCAAGTAAATATTTGTGTGGCATTTATTTCAACTACTCATAAATTAACTTTCGAAAAGTTATTTTAAACATAACTCACGGCATTTTAAACGTTTTAATTAACCTTTGCAGACTTAATTTATGAATTGCAGAAATTTATTAAGGGCTCAAAAATGATAAATTAATTATATTATTTATCCTAGTAATGGAAATAAGTTCTATTTAACGGAAATTGCATTTTATTTGTTTTATTATTTAAAACACTATTTCAAATAAATTATGTGATTATATTTTAATAATTAATATCTGTATTATTCTTCTTCTATATGATTTGTTGTACTTGCGTAACATGATTTTTAATTAAAACGACTCTTTGGAATGCAGTATAAAATATAATTCATGTATTAAACTTAAATGTTGTAAACAAAGGGGCAAAATATCATTGTCAGATGTCTAATAGTGTTAGTCATTTTCTAAAATTCCTAAAAATTTTAAGCCGCATTTAATTGAAATGAATCGTGTTTTTTATTTCATTGCGAAACTTTTTTTGAATAATGCGTGGGATAAATATTTCACAGTTTTATATTATTCATGAAGTAAACAATAATAAAAAATTTTTTTATTCACCCTTGAAAAATGCCAGATATTAGCTAGGTTTTAGATTAGGTAGGTCATTTGGTTTTTTTTCCAGACAGTTTGAAGGTTTTAAAGATGTGTTTACATTATTTTATATTAAGTTGTTCTTATGTATTTGCATAAAAATTGTTGTCATCGTAATTAATTGACTATTACGAAATTGAAATGATTATTATTATTCCTCTGTAAAATATCCTCTATTTTTCGTATAATAATATAGCGATATTTTGAATCTTTATAATATATATTATTTATATATAAATATTAGTAATGTATAAAATTCCTTCATAAAGGATATATATATGTGTGTGTGTGTGTGTGTGTGTGTGTATTCCTTCTTTTAAGTAATGTCTAAATTTACGTATATATGAGTCACCTATCCGGGATAATAATTAGTGACGCTGACTGCTGTGCCGTACATCTTGGGTTCGGATCCCGGAGAAGGGATGGATATTTAGATGTTTGTAAATGCAATAGTGGCCTTGAGGCATGAGGGCACTCTAAATATCGTCGAGTAAAATGTCCTCTTGTGTGGTTGGTGGAAAGGGAAAAAAGGTGGAAGGCTCCCCGGTACTCTTCCCCTAGTGTATTTTCCCTCGATATTGGAGGGGGGGGTGATCCAAATTGTATTGTCACCTGCATGGTGCTCTCATAGCTATGGATAATGACAGGGGTAATAATCTAGCCTCTTACCACGGTGAATTTTGTGGGCCTTGATCTGAAGTTGCTGTCATAAATAACTACAACTTGTATATGAATATGCATAAAATTAACAAGATAAATTAAATTCAAATATTTTAAAATTAATATGGGAAAGATATATAAAACAATCATTATCTTCAAACAATGTATGCAATAAGATTTTATTAGCTTTTCACTTTATTTTCCTATGAGTGTAGGATTATTTATTAAGGGGAAAAAACATATGAATAGTTAAGTTAAATTTACGAAGAAAAAAAAATCGTAAAGGTACACACACACACACACATGCAAAGTAATTCTTCATAATACTGTTTTCAATTTTATTGACTTTACATTTTTTTCACAGAACATGTTTTCATCCAATTCATAAGACTACTGTAGAAAACTTCATTTTGGATCTTCAATATGCTTTCGAAAATATTTTTCTAGATTTTAAGAAGAATAATGAACCATCTGCATTCTCCTATACAAACAAAACTTTTAAAATCTCTTGTACAGTTGGATTTCTTTGGTTAAAAAATAATGCTCTGATTTGGGCTGACTTTACAAGTAAAATGCATTTTAAATTCTGATTCTAGATCTGCGAATGGCACAAAGAGTTTTCGAGTGGTGTTTATACGTGTTATTTATTTATTTATTATAAAAGAAAGAGAGAGAGAAACCTGTCTTATTGAAACATATCAATAGCAGTGTTCTTAATTATATTTGAAGAAATGGAATTTCAATGAATATTAATTAATAAACATATTATATAAAATAGATTTTTAAGTCAATTTTAGTAAATTAAGTAATAAGTCATTAAGTAACTTTTTAATTTTTGTTAAATTTTATTAAAAAGTTACAATTAATATAAATATGTATATACATATGAAAGAATAGCAATATTAAGTGTCAAAAGATGAAGCGATTTTTCTTGCAATTTTCCATTTTCTTTCCTAATATGGGGATGGAATATTTTTTTTGTTTGTTACTATTTATTCATTAATTAAATTGAATTATTCTATTAAAATAGTATAGTAAAAAAGAAATCACATTCACAGAAATTACGCCATCCCAGACCTTTGGATTAGAAGTTCAACGTGCTATCCATTGCACTACAGGGACACAACGAACGATTCATTGTTCAGAATATATTTTGCGTTTTGATTTCTTTCAGTAAATTAAAAGAAATTTGAAATAATCTTTTATTTTCGTCTTTTCGATATGTTTGCGCCCCACGTAGGATATCAGCCCCTTTCCCCTCCCTAAAGAGGCGCACCCCACAGATTCAGAAACGCTTGAGTAATTTGAAAAATCATTTATAATAGTGTTGATACAGGAAAATTGGTTGAAAGCGAAAATAAATCTTCAGTAAGTGATAATACCAAGAAAGGAAAAACTAAATAGCGTTTATTGTATTTTGTTACAGGTGGGTTAACATGAACTTTTTCAAGAAATAATTCCGATGATAATAGGGCTGAGAACAAAAGAATGAATTTATATAAAATTGTCAGTGTATATAATCAATGATAAAGAACTTAACATGTCTAGATAAAATAAGATTGTTGAAATATCACCCAGTTAAATGTTTCCCCCGATTAAAATTTATCGCACTAATTATAAGATAAATCTTCAGTTAAACGATATATTAAAATTTAAACAATAGACGATGAAAAAGTTCCATTGTTTACATTTTAAAAACAATACAGATTAGAATAATATGAGATTCAGAGAAATGTAAACATCCCACTTATATTATCAACATCAAAATTTGATATACACAGTTAAAACTAAGGAAAGTAAAAGTATTTTTCTAGATACATGACATCACAAAATTAGAATTTCCTCCAAAATATTAATTTTTTTAAGTGTATTAAGAATACTTGAATTTTATTTTTTTAAGGACTGCATCATTAATTTAAATGCTATGAATAGTGAAAAATAATTTAAATGATTTCTCTATTTTGCTAAATAACATTACATATTTGTAAAGACCTTAAAAGAATGTTTCTAATATATATATAGTCACAAGCTCGTGCCGGTGTGTCATTAGTTCGAGCCTTAGTGCCACGGAAGACCTGCTGTGTAGAAGAATCGAAGCAAATTAAAATCGTTGGGGTGAATGAAATTTTTCTAATGTATATATAGTCACAAGCTCGTGCCGGTGTGTCATTAGTTCGAGCCCTAGTGCCACGGAAGACCTGCTGTGTAGAAGAACCAAAGCAAATTAAAATCGTTGGGGTGAATGAAAATTTTCTAATGTATATATAGTCACAAGCTCGTGCTGGTGTGTCATTAGTTCGAGCCCTAGTGTCACTAAAGACCTGCTGTGTAGTAGCACCGAAGCAAATTAAAATCGTTGGGGGTGAATGTACTCCCGTTGGAATGTTGTATTTGTTTGGAGAGGGGTAGCCAGTCCAGGTGTCGTCTTCGTCATTTAATTGTGGCTCAAAATAGCTCGTCAATAGCCCTCATGTAGCTGTCATTGAGGCGTTAGTATATAATCAGGCATCTTACGCAAAAAAAAACCCGCAATTCTTTATCATTAATATGTAACACAGAAAAATTATTTAAACTGGTAAAAAAATTTTTTTGTTAGTTCTATCTTCTATTTACTTATTTATAAACAGTTAAAAATAATTTTTACATAGAAACATTTCAGATAAAACATTTAAGCACATAAAGAATAATTTAACCTTGTATATTTAATGTAATATAGTAGATACTATTTTCATGAGAGTGTATATTAAAAAAAAGTGTATATTACTACGGTTATTTTACTTTGTCCTGTTTGTCTTGCTTGTTATATATATATGTATGTGTGTGTGTTAGCTCATGAAAGCCAGTGGTTAGTTATTTTGCTACATTTGATAAGGAATGACCTTGAATGACGAGGATAGGAGCATAATGACTTTTCCTCTTGCTCTGCATAATTTTTGCTTCTGTTCTGACATAACCTTTGTCTCAGCGCAACGCTAAAAATAGAGAATATGATTTAAAAAACCCCTCTTTTTCCCGTAATATTGTGTGCCTTTTTATTTCGAAAAAGGTAAAAATGCTGACTTATCTTTAATTTTGTGCAATATATGAACAAAGGGCTGTTTAGAAAATGCCGTTTAAAAAGTTTAAACGTGCAAATTTTAGTCTCGATTATGATGCCTGCTCTGGATGTGGCCATCAACAGAAAAAAATATTTTAAAAGTAAGTATTGTTTAAAATCTTTCTTACAAACTACAGAAGCGACATATATACTAAATATTCTAAGAAAAAACTGTGTCGAACCATTTGCAGATTAGGAAGGTAAGCTGTTAAGATACTCCATATTTTAACACCACAAAATATGTTTGCTTGGATTTGAGTATGTGATTCTTTGCCGAAAACGAAATGAAGAAGCTTCTTTTTTGAAACGTGTCATTACTGGCGATGAAAAATGGATAGTATACAATAATATCTCAAGGCAATGGTTATGAAGAAAGCCAAAATGAATCTCACCTAGTAGAAATGGGCTATATTTCCAAAACTTAATGCTGCCTGTATAATGAAGTTGCAAATGAGTTATTTATTTTGAACTTTAGCCACTCAAAAAGTACTGTTTTAAACAGTAGTTTTTAAAGCAAAAATTGAAGAGAAGTGACTAGAACTGATTAATCGATGATGTGCTCTCTCCAGTATAAAGATGTTCGATCTCAAATTGGGATGGATGTCAGAAAACTTCTAAATGTGAGTATCACTGAGATTATTCATACTTTTAAAACGATGCTTATTTTTAATTTTTAGAATTTTGAAATAGTTATTTATATAAAATTTTTTTATAAATAAACTCCAAAAGTATCTTGTCGTAATTATTAGAGTATCAGAATTTTCTGAAAACTTACTTATTATTAATGTATATGTAGCATATTTTATCTCCCGTAGAAGGGAATTTCGAAACTGAATTTTATGAAATCCACAACTTAGGTTAATTTCGTGATGAGAATCAGTTGAGCAAATCAAGTGACTTTCTTAATGGAACAACTCTATTTCCAGAAATTATTAACTCTTTTAGTTAAGATCAATAATTAATCTGTTTACATCATAATTTATTTCTTTTTAAAATATTAAGTATTAAATTAATTTCGTTCAGTTTCGATGAGAATTTCTAAAATTATTGAAAAAGAACTATTTCTTAGCTAAAAAAAAGCTTTCATTATTAGAAATATACTCCACAGATAGCGGTTACTTTCATCTGTATGCGTCAACATTTTAAACAGAATAATAAACTAATAAATTACCGTTTAAAACAAGGAAAACGTATAGTTTTCCTTGTATTTTCCTTCAAAAAAGTTTGTTTTTTGCTGAGTGGATGTTATACGTTCATGAATATGCATATTTCGTAACTTTAATCACTCTAAGAGATCATGAGTCATATTATGTAATGAAATATAATCAAAGTTTTCTGGTAAAAGTATGCATATTATTAGACTTCTTGAAATTTTTTTAACTTAATGTCCAAGGTTACGAATACATGTATTACATGTGAATAAGTGGGTGGAGATTGTCGGGATCTCTCCCAAATACCATGTGATTTTTGATTCTTAGCATAAAGATTACACCTTACCGCTTTCACATCTACTTTTTTAAAAAATATATGATGATATGAATAACAAATATATTTAAATGTTGTTATTGCTGAAACTCACAATAACAGAAGCAATTTATTTATTGGTAGCAGAAAACAAACATTTAGATATTGACGGAAAAATCAACTTAGTTACATACAATTTGTTTCTTTTGTTAAAAATAATTAAAAACTATTCTAGAAGTGTTATTGCAATTAAATTAAATGCATTAACTCTTTGACTATATCAAATTATTTTGATGATTTGGTTGTAACAAATTGTCAACTTTTTTATTTCAAAAATTAAATGCTTAGTATAAGTAAAATGTACTTAGTAGTAAAATGATATTGTGAAACATCCATACAAATTTTTAGGTTTTATAGCAACTGCATATTCGCTTGAGGTGACTGCCGCGTGTCAGTGGTAAAGTTTACCTCTAATGGAGCATCATTTTCTAAAAAAAAATAAAGTAAAATAAAAATAAGTAAAAATGAATACCTATTAGTAGTTTAATAATTCAGTTTTGTATGGTATAAAAGGAAACACTTTCCCAAGCACAACTCAACTTCGCAATCGTTACCAGTGTCATCATAGCTAGGTACTCAAAGGCCCCGAAGCAAAAAAAAAAATGAGGGCCCTCTCTTGGTTGGGTTTTATCAATTAAAAATATATGAATATTTTAAATATACCAAGCTACTTTAACACCAGATTTTTGGAGTGCTCTGAAGACATAGGAAAGAAAAGCTACATACTACCTGCATGTATGTGTATGAATTTTCTTGTGTGAGCTTTAGTGATCACCTACGTTCGATTTGACACCACGACATACCTTTTACGGAACATCTGTGAAGAGTTTAGGAGCTGCCAGAAGTGGAAGTCGAGAAGTAACGTAATATATAATAAAAAAAAACTGTGTGTGTTGGCTCCGACGCACGACTGGAGTTTACTCCTTAAGTACGGCTGTCTTTGATTATATAGTAAACAAACAGGGTGAATAAACGCATCTCATAATACAGAAACTATGCATGTATTTTCTTTATTCTATTCACATTTTTCGTATTGATTTGGTAAAATAATATATATATATATATATATATAATATACGTCAATTATGTGACATAAATATATATGTGAGTACGTGAGTACATTGTTAAGAAGGTTTATTTACTTTACTATTAATAACACTTTGACTATTAATTACATTAATACTCTCTCCATTATTAATCACTGTGACAAGAGGCTTGTTGCAACTGAAGTATGATACGTGGACGTTGGTAGATACGTTGATTTTTGTATCATGAAAATCTCGCGCCAATGGTTATTACTATGCCTAGTCGTCCCTAGTGCTCTACCAGAAACGAAATCCAAATTAGGATCTGATTTAAAAATTGGACTAATCTTAATCCTTCAACTTCATCGAAATCAATATTGAAATCGCCACCTAGTATAAGTGGAAGTACAAGATACTGTTTCCCCAGTGCTTTAGGACCACCTTCTGTATATGATAATAATGTCCCGTGGATATATCTATAATGTCAGTAACATTCTGATTGACAGAAATATAAACTGTGAAGACAACAATGGGTTTACCGTTAGGTAAAGTGCATCTCACGGCACATATATCTCCCGAATTTGATTTAGTTTGATTAACGTACGGGTATTTCTCTCTCTTCTCACAAAATCATCATGATTGCCAATAAACTTATGTTGTGAATGACGCACGTTTTGGTAGGTGGCGACTCCGTCCCCACGATTAATACTTGGTCGTCTATACTGTGTTATGCGTTTAAAATTTTCAATTTCAACTAATTCCTCATTGCGAAGCCATGTTTCTCATAACATTAAAATGTCTGTTTTTTGCAAAATATTAGTTGTGTTGAAATAAAGTTTATTTTTGATAATCATGCTTCGTTACTTTGCTATTCAACGCAGCAAAACAGTATTAAATACCTATCGTCAAATTTGGGGACTTTCAGTGTCAGATTTGGTTTGTTATAGTCAACTTCTTTGTCAAAAGAGCTAAGGCATCAAGTGTCCTTTGGGTTGAAAATTGATTTCCGACGCCAGCTACGCTAAAAAGAAAAACGCTAGTAAATGTAATTTGAGAATTTTTTTTGAAGTTTTAATTTTTTGAGAGCTTAGTTTTTAAAATATACAATCCAAATTTCGCTCATAGATAACAAATAACGGTAATTTTTAAACAAAAAAATATTAGAAAAAAAACCTACTTAAATGATTTTTGTAAAAAAGGTAGAAGAAAAACACAAAAATTCTTTTAAAATCCGTAATTTTTAAGCACTTTTTTCAATTTTTGAGCAAATCATAGATTGATTGACATTCCTTTGACACTTGGAAAAAACGTTTCGTGTGATTATATTCATAAATAACGCAGTTGTTCAATCTTTAATTAAAATTTTAAGTATTTCTTGAAAACTCGCAAAAAAAAGTTTTTAGTATTTCATATTTTGAATCACTGATTCGAAAAGAAAAATGTATGAACTTCTTTCGTACAGAATTTCAATACATTATGATGGTAAGAAATTGTACAGGATGATTGAAAATCTCTTTTCATAAAAACGCATCAATATTGGCTCATTATAGAAAAAAATCGTAAAGAAATACAAAATTCATTATTTTGTAAATAGAAATTATACCGTTTAGTGGCGAGATAAATGATCTTTCCGATTCTGTAATTATTTTTTGTCTGATTTTGGTAGGAAAAGAATGATCGTAATTTTTTTTTTTTTTAGAAAAAGTAATCCTTCCTTCCGACAGCAACTTGGCGCATGCGCAAAAAAACAGCGTAACTCATTTTTGTTAACGATTGTACAAATTTCACTCTCGTAATATTTCCATACCGTGGGCTTTATATAAAAATCGATTCTTAAGGAATAAACTCAAAAAAAAAAATATTTCTTGTTTTAAATATCAAATTGAAAAAGAAAATTCGTCTAACATAAAATTCTTTTCTTCTGAACAAATATATATTTCTAAAGAATGAACAGATAAAAATTAAATCTTCTCTTTTTCAAAATTTGCCCTACTAACTTACAATTCTTGCAGAAGTGTGTGAGTGCCGAAGGGAACTACTTTGAAAGTGATAGTGTCACGGAGAACTGATTCAGTACATACAATGATTTATTGGACAAGCCTCGTTATTTTTGCGTCACATCTCGTATATACATATCTATGTAAATAAAATGTACTCTAAAACACTTAATTTGTTGAATATATGGTTTTTTTAAAAAAATACCCTTTAACAAGAAAAAATATTTCAATTCCCTAGTTTCGTTTTTTTATATATTAATATCATTATATTTTTTGTAAAAATAATTTAAATAAATCATCGTTTAGTTTTCATTCTATATAAACTTCATTGAGTGAATTGATTTACAGTCCTGCGTATTTAAAATTTCAAAATTACATAAATTATAAAAAAAATCGTAAAAAAACGTTTTCTGATTTCTTTTATATTTTGTTATCTAATCGTTATTTTTACACATGCAAAATATTTCTTAATCTACTTTAATTGTTCGTACCAAAGTATTAACAATTTATTAGAAAACTAACAATCTATATTTTATGATATTATTTGAGAGAAAAATTATGGACGTTTGCATTTAATTGATACGCGTCAATCAGAAAGCAATTCTCATGAGTTTATCTTGAGTTATTTTTCTCTTAAAAAATGGACAATAAAATGAAAATATTTATTGTGGTAGAAGAAATTTTATGTAGAAACATTCAATTACATAAATTTTTATTAAATTATCTTTGGTTAAACAATTTTAAAAAAATCTAAGTACTTTTCAAAACATGGTTTAACTTTTCCTTCCTCTATTAGGAAGTCAATTTAGACATAATGCAAATAGTTCTTTAGAACTCCTTAACAACTCAGGGGGATACTTCAAATTTAGAGCGACCTTTATTAAATAATCCATTCATGAAATTTTACTTTACAAACAATATTATTGGACTTATTTCATCCCCGTCTCGTACTTGTCTGCTATATTTTTGAATAATAACTTTATTATTCATACATGCACATATATTGTTTTCTCGCCTATTATAGTCCCTGAACAATTCATCTAATGATGCAAGAAGCTAATTATTTGTTTACTTGTCGTGTTTTGAGCCCAACGGAATCATATAATTAACCGCTTTTCAAGCCTCATAAAAATCTACGGTAAATGTTCTCCGTTTTAATGAGCAGTTATTGTAATAAACAATGTTTTTATTAGGTACTTGCGACGTATGAATAAACATGCCGATATTCAAAATTTATGCAGCTTGACTGATGTTGACATTTATTTGAAAGAAGTTCTGTAATGTCAGTAAAATGCTAAGATTTGATTTCTGGCTTCATGATATTAAACAAAAAAAAATATATTTTTGTGAATGAATACTCAATTTCTGTATTTTATGTGTTTTTAATTTGTAAATAATTAAATTATATTATTTCATGTATATATAAAACAATATATTGAAGCATATTGTTTTAGGAAATATGATTACTGAAATCTTAAGAATATTTTAAAAGAGAATATTTTGGAAGTAACTTCATTAAATTTATTAAATTCAACTTCATTTAATTTAGAAATTTGTTTAAATAAGCCTATTTAATTCATTTTTTTGGAATAAAAAAATCACAGTGGGAAGTATTGTTTTATTAAGACTTCTACGAAATGTTGAAAGAAGTGTGATGTGGAGAATAATTTAATTTTATAACGAAAAAAAAACATTTCTTAAAAAATAGAATAATGAAGTCACTCAATATCTTAATTTGCTTTCCAAGAAAAAAAAATTATTTAGTAATTAAAGTAATAAAGCCTACATTACAGGGGCTTATATTACCTCTGAATTAAAACATAAATATTTATAAACGAATAAAACACGATTATTTGAATATTACGCATTATATTAAATAATTTTAAAATTTTAAAATTATAAATGAAACAGCAATATTCTTTTTTGCATATTAATGTTTACAATTTATGTTCAATAAACGATTTTTAGTTTCAATATGGTATTGAACTTTTCGTATCAGACATTTCTTATTCTTTTCAATTTTTGTAATGTGTGCAATTAGATAATTACTATTTAAATAAATTATAAGTATTTAATTTTATTTTTCTGAAATAATCGATGCGAAAATAAATATGAATCCACTTATTCAACTTTCAAAGCGCATACAGAGAAAAAGTTAACGTTTTAAAGTGTTTTTCCATGTAAAAAACATCAAATTATGAATTGAGTAATTATATTGCATATTTAGTAAAATCTAGCTAAAATAAATGAAAACAGGTTACTCCTATCACGTTACCATGGACACTATGAATAGTTCTGAAACGTATTAAGTTCTAAGTCAAGAATGACAACACTTTTTAAAAAAAAAATATTAGAGAAAACTAAACACATTTTAATTTTATTTAGTAATGTATCGCACGTTTGTATTTGTGTCTCTTTCTTCTTTGGAATTCTGTGTGCTACAAACTTTTTACAGAGGATCGAAATAGCACAAAAATGTTTTTGAAGATCAAAATGCATTTGTATTTGTATTCTCAAAAAGAAGTAATTTTTTTTAACAAAAATTAGAAAATAAAATAGTATTGGAAATGTTGTAAATTATGAACCATTTCTAAATTCGTAAGTGCAAGAAAACGTTTTTTTAAGAATTATATTTTCTGCATTACATATATTTGTTACATATATATTTTCTAAGAAAATTAAATGGTTATTTGTGTTGCATGCTGAACTTTAAATCTTTTTCATATTTTTCAAGTTCATCTGATATGTGAGTTAATACGTCCCCCCCCCCCCTTGTGTATTCTTTTGATTTGACTATTTTAAGTACGAAAAACAGTAAAAAATAATTAATTGAATTAATAAGTAGTAATAACTAATAAAATAAAATCATAACAATTACTTAATTACATGCTACGTGATATATACATAGGAGTTGATTATCATCAATAAAAAAAATGAAGGGCTATGGGGGTAGACCCGTGAGGGGGGTAGATCCCCCTTTTATGTGCCATTGATGTGAACTATTTGAAAAACAGATATCTTTACAAATACTTTAACCCTCTGGTCTACAAATATTTTGTGTCTGGGCCGAAAGTAAATTTTCAATAAGGCGCTTCAGAACGATCTTTAGCATTGGTATGGTTAGAATGATTTAACATAGCAACATAGGGAAAAAATTGAGATTAAATCTAAATTAGAGCATTAATGGGTTATGCTAAACATACGAAAGGGTGGAGGAGTTTGGAACCGGAGATTTTTTCGAAACTAAGAATAGTACAAAAGTCTCTAAAACTAAAATGAATTTTCAAAACTTGAAAAAGACGTTTTTGAGTTAAATGTAGGTAGCTGTAATTAAGATGTTAAAATGAGTTAGATAAATTAGATAAATAAAATGAAAAAAATATTTCAAATGCATCAAATAGGGAAAGGAAATTAATTATGTAACAAATACTCTACATTGTGTGCTATTTGTCAAAATTTTTTATTTCAATAATAACATGTATATTGCTCAATGAATAAAATAGGTAGAAAATCAAAGAGTGGATGCTTAATTTTAATCGTTATCATAGATATATCATAGATATAACCAACGCAAAACTGTGTAACTTTGTCGATCCTCAAAGTTGAATTCATATCTTTGTAAAATAGTGCAAAATAGCTTATTTCATTGAATGCGCCTGTGAATAGTTTGTGAATATTTGAGTTGTGTATAAATATTCAAATTCAAAATTTATGTGATAAGTATGAATTACTACAGCCATATGACTATGTATTTCTCATAGAATTTTAGCAATGATAGAAAACTAAGCATATGGATGAACAATATTTCTTTGAAAGAAGTTCTTAAGAAAAGACCAGTTTCACTTTTAATAATATTTCTGGAGAAAAAAAATCACTAATGATCTGAAAACTTGAACAAGTTTTGTAAATTTATATATTTTTGATGAACAATGGTTGAAAGTCTTTTCTGTAAGTATAAATTTATGAGAAAATGGGAGGGGCCTTTATGAGTAGAGGATGGCAATTTTTTTCACCTATTTCTGAAGATGAGACAGACGTCAAGCTGACATCTGCCTTCTCTTACAGGTTAAAAGAATATTTAATAAATCATATTAAACTTGAACTTTTAATGTCAAAATTATGCCTTCTGTTAATAGCTGAAATAACGTTTGGCATGGAAAAGTACGATGCCTTAAGATGATGTGATTTTTAATTTAAAAAAAAAATGTTTACAACGAACTGCGTCAATAATTTAACAGCTATATTTTGAAAGTTGTTGTTCTCTTTTAGTTTTCAGTTTGTCTTACAATCAAATTCGTGACACACAGAAATTTGATTTTTTAAATTTGTAATTACATTTCAAACAAAATTTTTTATATTATTATGTAGAATAAAATGCGATTTCCACAGATAAATTTTTGTCACACTTCAAGCATTAAAAATAAATGTCTAAGGATATGCAAAAGAAAACATGAAAAATTTCGATATGAAACAAAAAAAAATATAGTTAGTATAAGGCGAAATAAACTTAGTTCTCTTATTCAGAAATGAATGCATGCTGTTATTTACACACTTACTAATTTTAAACAAGAATTAGTACTACTACTGATTCTCTTATTACCCACAACTGTAATTAGTATAACTACCTAGTACTTTCATATTACTACTATTCCTCTACTACACATAAAAATAATAATTTTAATAATTATCTGTATGTATAATAGCTATTCAGTTACAGGATAAATTATAGTTATTTCCAAAACATTTTTTAGTACTAAGCAAAATTCATAACTTTATTTGTACTCAGTTTGAGAATATTAACAGTAAAAGAGTTTTTAGAGTTTGACATAGTTGGTTAGCTTACTGATAAAAATTTTTGAAAGTTATTACTATCAAAAGTATACTGCATCAATTTTTGAAGAAAGGAAACTTTAAAATGCATTTGTATGATGAACTATACTACAAAAATATATGAATAAAAATTGATTGTACTTTTTCTAACCCTCAGTGAATATTCAGGCCAACGTTCAATGATACGCAGGGATCCGAAAGAAAACTGGAATGAGTTATTGGAAGATGACAAATTATGATTAATCGCATACAATTTTTTAAACACGAAAGCCTCATTGATTAAATGCCACATATGTTCTCCCCCTCACTATTTTTTATCATAATTTCTTTATAGGGAAAGAAAAATCTGCTGATTCAGAAACTTTGGATGTATTTTTTGTATTGAATGATGCCAGTATACACAGTAAATTTTTATTCCTAATTTTCATGAAATTACTCTTTTTAATAACTATTAGTAAATTCTGGAGCTTTGTGGTTTGAGCTCTTTTAAATAAAAAATTCCTTTATTTGTATAGGAACGATTAATTTGATTCATTTTATATGCATAAGCATTTTTGAAATTTGAATCTAAAACAGGGATGCCAAACTCGCGGTAAACAACGAACATTTTTGCGGCCTGGCCACTATATCGGCTCAAAATAATACATAAACAAATATCGAAATTTCTGAAAAAATAGGAAACATAGCAGCAGAGAAGTGATGCCAAGTGTCAGGATGTAAACATTAAATTTTCTGCTCTTTTATTTATGCTTATTATAATGTATTATTAAAAATAAATTTATGTTTCTATGAATTTTGATTTTTTTTGCGGTCCACTAAAAGTTAAGCCTTGTTTGTTTGACCCAAGTTAACCATTTGTGTTTGACACCCTTGGCCTAAAACAATTAAAATATCCGACTACTCTAAAATTGTGAATTCTGACAAGTATTGACTATTTTCTTATGATATCACTTTATAAACCATCTTATTAGCTCTATAAAAATACCAAGTTTATTATTTTCCGTTCACTAGAACAAAAACTGTAAGTGTTTTAGTAAAAGCAGATGCCATTACTTTGAGCAAGATTTAAACTTTAAAACGCGTTTTATTCGAAATGTGTTTCTTAAAAATACTCAAACGGGGCCAGCGATTGCTAAAAAAATTTTGAAAATAGTTATCTGAAATTTTTTGTGTATGTTCTGTATAATAGTAGAAGTATTTTATCTTCAGATTTATCAATCACTTCTTTATTACAAAATTTACAGCGCCTTATGTGAATATAATCGCTGTTTTTTTAAGCAATTTCATATAAAAACAAAGATAAAGTGCTCTAATTTTTGTAAAAATTAAAATATCTCTTATCCTGAAGGTCATTTCAAAAATGAATAACATAGCAACACATCAGAATTAAAAAATTGAAAATTTGTTCATAAACTTTGGGTACAAAATGGGCCACGTTTATGTTGTTTTTTACCAATTTTTACCCATTTTTTTCCTCTTTTACTAATAATAATTTTTTTTTCACTTCTTAATTTTAGCATATTTTTCTTAAAATGCACTTAAAAAAATCTAAAAACCAAAAAAAAAAAAAAAAAAAAATCCCCATATCTTCATTTTTTTCTTTTTAAAAAGTTGTCCCAAGTAGTCGGATACCTTAAGTTATGTTTTCTAATTATATAAATGTCTAGTTGCGTTCATTTTGATTTTAATATTTCCGTTTTATGTGAGAAAAAGTTTTTAGGAACTGCTTTAAAGATATTAAAAAACTTTTACTTGATATTTCTTTATACATATGTAATATTATGTTTTGATGTTTATGTCAAATTTCGAGACATTAAAGTATATTTTTTTAATTAAAAACACACACAGAGAGAGAGAGAGAGAGAGAACTATTACAAATGGCATAATGCCGATGGGTTTCAAAATTATCAAAGCTTACAGATAGTTTTTTGACTGTAGTGAATCTATATAAAAAATCTAAAGGAATTAAGAGGTAATTACAAAATTTGAAGATGAGCATCAGACATCATTTAGATGGCTTTGTATGCAGAAGGGTTATTGAAAACTGGAAGGAGAGAAACAATTAAAGAATTTTGTCTAAAAATTTAAATTTGCCCACACACATTCTTTTTCAGACATTTAATTTAAATGAAATTTTGTAGCGGACACAACGAAAACGTTTGATATTCCATTTCAAAGAATAAAATTAGAATAGAGTAAGCAATACTACTATGAGATAAATATTTGAAACTTCCTCAAACTTTTCATAAATATAAAATTAATTAAAAGAAAAACATATTATAAAAGGTTGTTGTAATAAAGTATAAATTATAAATATGTATAAACTATTGTTGTATAAATTATAAATAATGTAATACCTTTAAAAATTTTCACGCATTTATTTATATATATAAAGGAGAAAAGCGACTGACTCCCTGACTGACTAATCACGATATTTCCGGAACTATTGAATTTACAGATTTAAAACTTGGTAGACATGTTTCTTTCATGGAGTAGAGATCAGCTAAGAATGGATTTTGCGAAATTCGAACCGCAAGGGGCGTTACGGGGTGTTAAGGGGTGTTATAAATAATTTTTTCCATTTTTACACTACTGACGTACAATCTTGAAATTTGGTTAGCAGACTTCTCTCATAGTGTAGAGATACGCTACAAAATGGGTTTCTTGAAAATCGACCCCCACGTGGCAATGCTTAAGGGGCGTTATAGATAACATACTTCCATTTTTAAAATCCTGGAAGTACAGTCTTTAAATATGATAAACAGAATCTTTTTATGGAGTAAAGATCCACTATATAATGTGTTTTGTGAAAATCAACCCCCCAGGTGGCGTTTCGGGGTCTCAAGGGGCGTTATAGATAGTTTTTTTCATTTTTAGTTTATTAGACTCACAGTCTTCAAATTTGGTAAGCAGATGCCTTTCACAGGGTAGAGATCCCCTACAAAATGGGTTTCGTGAAAATTAACCCCCAAGTTTCATTTCAGGGGATTAAGGGGCGTAATAGATAAATATTTGCGTTTTTAAGGGAACCAGGACGTTAGCCATGACGCAAAACAAGCAAAATTTCGATTTTCAAATGAACATTATTTTCAAAAAAAAAAAAAACTCCATAAACAAAAAAATTGTGTCACACAATCTACATACCTTTCTTAATATACTATAACATAAAACTTTTAAATGAGTACAATATTTTTAGAAATATAAGGATTTGAAAAAGAACACTTTAAAAGGTGCTTTCGTATACATGGAGTTGATTAGGTACCTGTAGAGTTCTCCTTTTATAACATATAAAACAACAAATCATGCCGTTTTAGTTACAAAATTGTACCTTTATTTTAATGCTCTAGTTTTTTTATATTTCATTGCTTAGAATTTTTTTTAAAAATTTGAATCTCGATTTCTTAAAATTTTGCTAAAAATGGTAATTTTTTTTCAGAAAATTGGCAGTAAAATTAAAAATACTAACATTTCTGGAATTACAATAGTAGCATTAAATACATTATTACAAAAAGCTCATACCAAATTTCACTAAAATATAATAGATAGATTTTTCTACGGATGTACCTAAAAACTAGAAAACTCATTTTGAGTAATATCAAAAAAACTAAATAAAATGGTACAGCTTTCTAAAATTTGATATTTAAAATATTCCAGATTTGTATTCATCTTGCATGAACACTTTTAAAGCATCCTTCTTCCTTTTATTTTGTCTTTCAATAGTCTTGGCCTCTTTGCTGGATTTTTAAACTGTCATCTCGGCTTCACAAGTTCTAACTTTGTCAATTTTTCGAAGGCCTTCACAAGTGTTTATCCCAAGATTTATTTTTAGTGCTCTTAATAATTTTGTTCCTGCGTGTGCATCTTCATTAAAGTATATAACTGCGTCCATTACACCAATTTGAAAAATTATTTTGTGCTCACAATTGTACTTTTTGGAACTTGATTCCATACACAGTTATTCATTTGGGTTTTGGGTACGATCATGCAAACATTTTAGTAAAAGTTCTTTTACAGATAAGTGTATAAATACATGTTTAGAAAATTGTCTCTATGTTTGTAATTATGTTTTTAATCTTAACAAGAATTGGTTCTATGAAGGAATGTTTGTAGATATACTTTTCTCCAGATACAAATATATTTGTTGTAACCACCATAGCTGTTGTTTACATTTTAAAACTACAATTTCTTGGGTATTAAGCTTTAAACCTTACATGTTATACATTTTTGGAATCAGCATTAAATTTACTATTTTTTAAGATAAAAATCAAAAAATCGATTTTCCGAAGGTGAATAACGTCCCGGTTCCCTTAAACTATTCGATCTACCTGCTTGAAAATTGGTAGTCATGTTCCTTTCATGGAATAGAGTTCCTCAAACAAAGAGTAAAACAGAAATCGACCCCCAAGGAGTGTTGCGAGGTGTAGAGAGGAGTTATAGGGAAAAAATCCTGTTTTAGAATTGTTAGACCTGTGTACTTCAAATTTGTTAAGCAGGTTTCTTTTGTTAAAAAGGGATCCACTAAGAATGCATTTGACGGGAATCAACTCCTGGGGGAGCAGGGAGTTATTGGGCGTGTTGACAAAAAAAATTTCTTTTTCCGAACTACAAGGACTATAATAATGGAATTTGGTTTACATTTTTCTTTTGTTGAATTGAAATTCGCTAAGAACGGTTTTTGGGAGAACGACTCTCAACGGAATTACGGAAGGGGGTAAGTAGTAAAAATAGTAAATATTTGGGGGCTGATAGTAAAAATTTTGTTTTTACTCTATTAGATTTAGATTTGAAATTTGGCTTCCATGATTATTTTATGGAGTAGAGATCCACCTAAAATTGGTTTTGCGGAAATCCACTTGTTTATAGGGTTACGAAAGTGCAAACATCATTCTATACTCAATTTTAGAGATTATTGGATAATACAAATTAGTAGATCTGTCCTTTTTTTATCAAGAGGCGAGAGTTTCAGCTATAAGAATATTTTTCAGTACAATAGAATTCTTATAATGCTAGGACTTAGATATCAATAACTTAGTATATATATAAACAGAATATATTTATAAAACATATTGAAATACCCAGCAAAGCGGGAGGGTAACGGCTAGTATTTTAAATAAAACAAGCATGCTTCAAATGTATTAGGTTTGGTCACAAATGCTTAAATATCTCAAAGTAACAACCAATTTTAGAAAATATAAATTCTGCATTGAGTTTATAACCTATGTGAATTTGATTTTTTCTCTGATAATGAAGTAATTATACACTTATAAAGTGGTCTAAGAATTATGGTTGCGTTATTTATGCATTTTACTGCACTGAGAGAAAACAGTATTTTGCTAATAGTTATTATAAATTAATTATAATTCATTATAATTAATAAAGTAATAGTTATGTGTTACAACGGAGTATTTCAGGTAGAAGCACAAAATATAAAGAATTGTTTTGAAATGCAACATGAGGTTATGGAAAGACCTTTCTTGAAGTGATAAGTGGGAGGTCAGACTACTCTTATCTTTTGAAAATAACGATTTGAAATAACTGTTGAAATAAAGATATTTGAATTATACCAATGTTCAGCCATTTGTAAGTGAAACAATTGAGAGCAATACAATACTGATTTGCAAAAAAAAAGTATAGAAAACCATAATATTCTCTAATTATTTCTTTGAAATTTAGGTATATTTTTTATTATCCTTTAATACAAAAATACAATATGATTATAAGCTAAAACATTAATCATTTGGGGAAAAAACCATTCGATAACATAACTTCTATAAATTACGTATGCAATATCAATCGCGTGGTTTTCTTTGATTTTTCTTTTTCATGTATCATAAAATATTTTCTTTCTGACAGGGGATCTTCTGCCAATTATCAATGCTTTGCTCTTTTCGAATTATAATTCTTCAGACTCAGTAAGCGCATGTCGTTTCAACTGAATAGTTTCATGTCGCCGATCAAGAATAGGCTACAAGTAGGTCATTGCCAAGTGATTAACGATATGACTCGACATAATAGGTGCTTAAATCCTTTCTTAAGGTCTTCATTTGACAACACAAGAACTATAAATTTTGAAGGTTTAAATGACATGGAAAATACGCTTTCAGGCCAATTTGGGAGCATCAATAAGAAACGAAATGTATAGATTTGTGTGAAGCCTTTTAGTATCTTAGATGCATTTGGCTGATTTATTGAAAACTAAAATTTACAGAATTTATTCTTTTTCTAAATAATTCGTGGCAGATGTGCGATGAAATTAGCGAATAGTAAAACTTGAAAATACACGAACAAGTGTGTGTAATAGTTTATACCATAATTTTAAATGGCCTCTAGTATATTTAAAAATATTTGACTGAAATTAAAAACTTTGCAGGTTTTTAAAACGAAAGATATTCTGTAAAATCGTGAAATTTGCATTATTAATTAAGAAATGAGCTTATATATTGAATTTTTAACTGTAAAAAGCAACTCACTCACTCCATTATTCACACACTCATCACTTCTATGGAGCTGTTAGACATACAGACTTGAAATTTGGCGGCATGTCCCTTTAATAGAGTAGACATCCACTAAGAATAACTTTTGTGGAAATCCATTTTTAAGGGGGATTGCAGAGGCGTTACAAATAAAAATCCCAATTTTTAAGCTATTCGACTTACAGACAAGAAATTTGGTGAGCATGCTTCTTCTGTTTGTTAGGGTTCCCCTAAGAAAGAGTTTTGTGGTAATCCATTGTCATGGGGTTCCTGGTGCTATGAGAGTTTTATAAGGAAAAAATACTATTTTTGAACTATTAGACCCACAGACCTGAAATTTGGTGGCAAGCATGTTTCTTTAATTGAGTAGACATCCGCTGAAAATAATTTTTCGGAAATTGACTCCGTGGGATATAGGGGCATATAAGACACATATTCGTTTTTGAAATTAATGTCCGGTCATTTTTAAATCAAAAGCAAGGACTATATAAGAACGTTTTCTGCTTACTAGAAAGCTCAAAACTAGGACTTAGATATCCATAAGTTAAATTAATAGTCATACAACATCAAGAAATACCCATCAAAACGAGTGGGTAACGGCTAAGTACATAAAGAATTACGCAATTTTAAAAAATTTTCTTGACTATATCTTATCCAAAAGTATTTTTATGTAAATAATTTTTAATTTTAAACTACCAGTTTTGAAACAGAAGTTACAAAATATTTATTGAATGATATAGCAGGTCAATTTTTCGATTTTTATAACACGAATGAAAACTCATATTCATCGACATATATTTTTATTACCAGTTTCATATAATAGTTTTTTACGAATGTCGGGCAAAATAAGAAAGTGTTTTCATTAGTTACAACACATAATGTTTGTTCTACAGCAGAGTTCGGCAACCTATGGCACTTGTGCCACATGTGACCCGTGGTACAATTCTCAGTGACCTTCTGCATTACTCTACAAATTTGTCAATTTTTGAGAGGATGGAAGTTGATAATTTTGTAGCGGACCTTATTTGACTAACATCTTTAGAATTCTGAACATTTACGGAATTTTGAAAAAAATCTTAACGACAACTCAAAAGATAATCTTACAGCTATTTTGTAAATTATTGAATGTCATTTAATTATTTGAAAAGAGAGAATTTCATGTATTCTGCTCTCCGCTTTTGGTACTACATATCACTTTCCTCTTGTGAATGATATTTCGAGTCCAAAAAGAAATTGTTTAACAACTGAATGCTCAGAATCGAGTCAAATTGAAAGTCACACATTATACAACTGATTTTGCGATATAAAAGTAGAGCGGAGTAAGCCCCAGGTTCACCTTAATTTTTTCATCTTTTTGTTAAACTGTAATGAAAGTAAATACTTATATTTCACGTTGTCTATTTCTTATTTTAATAAATATGTTCGAAAATATATAATAATTTTTTTATTTTTGTTGAAGAAATAGTTATATTTTATGTCGTTTATTTTTTATGAAGAAATATCTTTTAATTTTGCAAAATTAACTTATAATAAAACTGTAAATATAAATTATTCACATATATTCTCTAATTTTGCATGCATTATCTCGGGAATCGAATTGTTTAAAAAGTGTCCTACTGTATGGCACACTGAATCATATTGGTAGATTGGTTTAACACGCCACGGCTAAAAGGTTGCCAACCCTTGTTCTACAGTCATGGCTTAAAACATGATCCAGAAAACTAATTTACTAATTCGTCTAGCTTACACGATATTTTAACTTTTGAAAGGGAACATTTTATTAAGAGAAGCCTAAAGGGGAATCAAGCAAAACTTGTGCTCTCAATAAGCAGAAACAAATGTGCGCAATTAGGGGAAACAGTTAAAGCAATCTTCTCTTAATTGCTTTCTCTTTCACAGCTTGAATAGGTTTGTTCTTTCTTTTTAATTATACTAAAATGCAAAGTAAGCTCTTTTGTCCTCTTCGACTTTTATAAGTCTCATGACATAAGTTTATCATCTTACGATAAAAGAGATGAATTTTAAAAGGCAGTGAAACGGAAATAATTTCTGAAGAATATTTTATTTGTGTTTATTTTTATTTATTTATGTATAAGATAAAGAAAATCAGTAGAATTTTTGGAATAACAATGATACTAAATCATTCAGTCACAAGGAAATTCTTAGAAGCTTCTATAATTTACTTAAGTAGATCAAGGCTGACCTTTGAGGTAATTAATCTTCATTATCCAAAGAGAATACAAAGAAGTGTGAATCCATAGTTGATCTGGACTAAGAACATTCTGTGTAACAACTGGATTTCTCAATAAGAATACGTTTTATTTATTTAAGGAGACACCGATAGATGTCAAATATCCAACATTCAAAGTTATTTTAAATATCTATTTTCTTTTGGAAATGTTAGATAATATATTTATGTATAAGCCAACAAAAATTTGAAATTATATATTTATCCCTTTTAATAATTATTTTTCCATATAATTGTGATGCAAGTAGTATTTTAAGGATTATTCAGATTTTTTTTTACACAATTTGTTTTTCCTTAATAAATTAAGTGTATATTAAGAAGTAATTCCACGGATAATTAAATCCTTTTCGAATACTTTCATTTAAATGCTCTTTTTATTATAAAGGTAAGGGTTTGTAATCTTCAAATGTTATTTTCATGTAAAAGATTGGAATAAATATTTAAATATTCCTATTAACATCAAATGCGTATTTCATAGCTAAATATAGATTCCTGTCAATTTTTATGCCACAAATAAAATAAAAAATGGCTCAAATAAATTTTTTAAAATTATGTTGTTACTTATATTCTGTAATTTTTTTCTTTTAATTAAAGTTGGAAGCTTTTCCGATTCTTTACGCCTTGGTCTGTACTTCCGAATACATACATGAAGAATGAATGAACTTATTTACATAGTAATCATTAAATCAGAAGTCATACTTTTCGTTTAACAGTATGTGTTCAAATCTAAAAATATGTACTGTACATTCCATTTACATTTATTATTTAGGAAATATCGATTACACAGAAATAGTTATTATGTCTTCTGCATAAATTTCTGGTGCGTATCTAATGTACTTTTTAGTTACCATTTTCCCTGTTCGCTGGTAATTGTCGTACAAAATTGATTTCCCTAACATTTATAAAAATGAAATGCCTTTCCATTGCAGTCTTAAAATTCCAAAAATAATTTGTTTAATTCTATTAAAGATTGAGAAATTTACAAGAATTGGGACAAAGTTAACAAAATAATATTTTTAGAGGGTTAATATGAATATTAATATAAACTTTTTAAAATGATGTTTGTATTTTTAACTATGTATATATTTTTCATGAGAAGAGTGAATTATAGATATTATGTTCACTACTCAATTGAGATCCACAATGATAGGATTAAAATTATGTGGTTGAAAATTTGTAGGAAAATGAAATTACTATAAAGATGCGCGTCACAAATACCATTAGGAAGCATATTTACTTGAGCATAATCCTATTGAAAGGATTTTGGAGCTTTTGTGTGAGGAATGTTGATTTAAAATAAACTATAAATTGTACGCTCTTCCTACAGTGCTGAAAATAAAGTACATTTTAGTTTTTAATTGAAATTAATCACTTAATATTATCACAAAACTTTTGATAATTATTTTTCATAATTAATAATATGTATCACTTATAATGGTAACTAAAGATATAAATATGCATAATGTATTTCGCCTAATTGTGTTTCGCCTAATAAACACTCTACGAAAAGTGTTTGGTTTTTTGAGGGTAAAATTCACTACGAAAAGAATCTACATATTTATGTAATTTATGATAATATAGAGAATAAAGGTTTTGAAATGTATTATTATTATTAATACATGCAAAGGTTAAACTTAATTAAAGTATTTTGATTTTTCTTAATTTGTTACTGTCCTATAAGATGATATAACATATATTATTAACGTACTAAATCATCTGAACAAATCCATTTTGATTATTGCATATTTGTACACAAATATTCTCTATTAATTAGGAAGTACAATTATGGATTATCTGGCATGTCCAGTAAAGTGTTTGGCTAAATTTGAAAATAATTAGTCATTATCTTAAAACAATAAATAATACAAGTGTCGTTAAATATTGTAATAAATATATATAAATTAGTATTTTACTACAATAAAATATAATTGGTTCCAAGCTAGACGAGGTTGATGAAATCCCAGAGCTTTCTAGAGCAACCACAGCGATTGCCTAAAGATTTCACAATGGCGTAATCAGCTTGCGCGAAGATAAATACAGTCAGTGCGTGTCATCTTGCTTTTCGGATTTGATATTCTCTGTCATGATATGACAGATCTGTCATAGATGATACAAAACAAAGGTACTAAATAGGTCAATACTGGTTTCAAGTACATTTTACGTATGAAGGAAGATAAACTCCGATCGTAACTCAGGGCGAATGAACTTCCGGAGAGAGATGAGGTTGTCCCTCTAACGCCCTCTAACGCAAACGGAGACCGTTTTGGCTAAAATGAAGTTCTTGTGTGTGCGTGTGTGTTTAGAGAGAAACTGTTAATAATAACATCCCCGCAGAATAGTTAATTTTTCTTTTTTTTTCTTTTTTAATTAGTAGAATATGTAATATTATTACGTTATTAGTATTTTAGCTGTGTTTTTTCTGTACATAAATTTTCTTTATTCTAGCTGTTTTAAAAAAAAATGCTGACGTAATGCCATGATGATGTAAATAAAATTATAATTTTAACCACAGTTATGTCAGTTTACGTACAATTTCTTCAATTCATACTCTGTTTTGTCCAGTAAATTATATCTTTCAAGTATTTGTGGTCACTGATAATGAATAACATGGTCCTGGGCATCATTATCGTTAGACGAGTTATGGTTTTTCAGTTTCTATTTATAAACATCAATGCACATTGGCTGTAGAAGAGTTGTTGGACAACGAAGGTATACAGCGCATGGGTTGACCAGCGAAGTCCTTGGATCCGAATGTAGTTGATTACAAGTGAAACACACTCTAAAGCCAGGGTGGGCATTACGTCGATCGCGATCGACCGGTGGATCACCAAGACAGTTTGGGGTGACCGCCTAAAAATTTTACCAGTTAGTAATTATATACGATAAATTTAAGATTGGCTGACAGTACGCATACTATGCCTTCTACTGACTATAATAACAAAAACTAACTTCAGATAAAAATGTTTTATTTTTTCAATGTTTTTTAATTGTTTCATTATAAATGTATAATTTCAAATAATTATATTTGGAGCTATTACTATTAAGCTTTTGTTTCTTGCGTTTTTCCTTAAACGTGGTTTTAAATGTGTAGTTTTTTTACTGTAGTTCTGTGTGTGTGCGTAGAGGTAAGTACACATATTCGGTACTTATTAAGTTATAACACTAGCCTTTTCAACCTCACCGCATCCACGGCAGTGGGCAGTAGTGTACAAAAGAATTTTTTAAGGGGAATGGGGTCAAGGGTTGAAGGTCTACCATTCTTGTATCATACCCCAATACGCAGCCAAACATGTTTTTTTTTATTTTGTCGACTATCGGGAACAAAAAACAGCAAAAAATAAATTACCGAATAAATAATTAACATTAATTAATTAAAAAATTACTAATATCAAATACTTAATTACATTTTACATGCTGTATACATGGGGCTATAATGAATCGGGAAAAAATGAAGAGTTATGAGGGAGGTTCCGGAACCGTGGACCCCTCCTCCGGCCTTAAGTGCTCCACTGACACTGGGTGGACCGCAACTCCTTGAAAAAATTAGAAGTAGCCCGCACCTGGAAAAGTCTGCCCACCCCTGCTCTAGAGAATCTTTGGCAGCTTCTGGAGACGCGATTGGCTCACAAAAGAAATGCGAAAGATTGCCTTAAATTGCCATTGACACTGTTGCACTGAGCATGGAAAGCCTAGATAGCTGACACATAATGCAAGTAAATCCTGAACAACAATAGAGAATGATCCAATCTCCTACTGAAAGACATAACCTGACTTGGACTGAAGACTTTTCATTTGGACAGTTCGATCTTCTGCCTAACTTTGATCGAAATAACATTTTCAATTAAATTAATTTTTATGTCATGGATCTATTCTTTTAGAAAGTTTTGCTTACATTTCCTTGTTCTTACGTTTTGGAATCTTATGGTATTATTTGTGCGAATTTGGAACATTTTTGCACTACGTAAATTAAGAATACACAATATTGTACACCGAATCAAAGCCAGAGAGATTTAAATCAAGCAATATTCAAAGATTCCCGCTGCATTTTGTATCATAAAAAATTTAAAATTTAATGTAGGAATACTAATATTGAATCTATCAGTATTTTATCTAATATGGAAATATTATTAAATATGATGGTATGTAATTATATCAAGCTATATTGAAACGCATTTTCTAAATTAAAATGTAAATGGATTATATTCACAGGTTTTTAAGTTCACTGGTTCAAAACTTTTTAATCATAAAAGTAGATAGTTATAACTCAAAAGTCGAATAGTTTCTTTTGCTACAATTTTATCAAATTGTAAAACACATCATTCCCATCCAGCAAGCTCATTGTTTCAACAATTTTTTTCGATAAATTTATAGCACGTAATAATCAGAACATTTAACTAATAATGCTTTGTTTTATTTTGAGAAATTAATATCACTCAAAACTGAGTATTGAATTAATCATAAAACGTGTTAGAAAGCAAGTAAATACATGGGTTTATTTACAAACTATTGTTATTACTAAGTATGCTTAGTAGACCTTTTTTGCTCCTCTTGTTATTTCTTTCTTCTATTATTAATCATTTCTAAATGTACCTTGACATACTCCGAGAAGAATTCCCTCAAAGTAACGCATTTGGATAATGAAAAGATGAGAGTAAAGAAAATATTTATTTACTCTTTAATATGCGGTGACGTGAATTGGTTCGAGACTTTTTCTAGAAGATAAACGATGTGTCAAATACGAATAATTAATTATATACTCGCTTTCAATTCTTTAATGCATTGTTACAGAGATTATTAGAAATACTCTAGAAGCTATTTTTTACTACATATATTGTGAAACTTCTTGTCCAAAAAATATTTATATTTACTGAAATGACGCATTGTGGAATTTGTGTATTTAATTGGTTAACATATAAATGTTAGAAATAGTTTGTAACATTGCACTATGTATATAATTGTGTATGCATGCATGCATATATGGGAATGTATGTGTGCATATGTGTATGTATGGGTACATGTATATGTGAGTAAGTGCGTATATATGCGAGTATGTCTATATATATATATGTATAGATTTACATATGTATACGTGAGTGTACGTTCGGATATGTGTATGTGTGTGTATGTTTGTGTATGTGTATGTGTGTATGTATCTATACATTTATATAGTATAAATATGTGTGTGTGTATATGTGTATGTATGTATCTATATGTTTCTATAGTACAGGGGTCGGCAACATATGGCGCGCGATACAATTCTTAGTGGCACTCTGCACCACTCTACAAATTTGTCAATTTCTGAGTGGATGAAAGTTGAAAAATTGGTGATGGACTTTAATTGACAAACATTTTCAGAATTACGGAATTGCGAAAAGATCTGAAAAATAACTCCAAACATAAATTTAGAACTATTTTGTAAATTATTGAATGTCATTTCTGAAAAGGTTTAATTGTTTAAAGAGAGAAAATTGCATGTCCTGTGCTTTCCTCTTTTGGTTCTACTTATCTAAGTAAAAAAAAAAATCTTCAAAAGAAAAATATTTCGTGTCCGTAAAGAGAAATTGTTTAACAACTGAATGCTCAGAATCGTGTCTAATAGAAAGTCACAAATTATACCCCTGATTTTGTGATATTAAAATAAAATGGCATTAAGATTTTTATTTATCTATTTGTTTAACTATAATGGAGGGAAATACTTATATTTTATGTTATCTATTTCTTATTTTAAAAAGAATTTTTAAAAGAACTTAATATGTACAATTTTATTATTATTTTTATTTTTATTGAAGAAATAAAAATATTTATGTTGTATATATTTTTATATTAAGTAAAATTAATGTACAAAAAAACTGTAAATCTACATCTCTCTCTCTCTCTCTCTCATTCACCTCTATTCTCCTGCATGCATTATCGCTGGAATCGAAATGTTTCAAGTTTGTCCTGTAGTGTGGCACACTGAATCACATTGGTAGATGGGCTTGGCATGCCAGAGCTAAGAGGTTGCCGACCCTTGATATAGTATATATATATATGTGTGTGTGTATGTGTGTGTATCTATATGTTGTGTAGTATCTATGCGTGCGTATCTTCTTCAATTCTTCCCAAGGTCATCAAAATAACCTCTACAGGATTGTTTGCAAGACATATAACAGGGAGGAAGAAACTAGCGTCGTTAAATTGTTCACCATGCAGTTATTTTCACAAAACATTCTGAGCGAACATCATCAGAGTGCTTTATACTCTTCAGACATTCACTCAGTTGCTATGTTGCACGTAAACGCATGTTTTACCGTATCTGACCTAAAACATTATCTTAAATGGTATATTTGTCTGTTCTACTAATACGTTAATTTTCCTGTGTCTATTTCTTAGACACAACAGTCTTCTATAATGTTTTATAAGTCCGAAAGCATACAAAATATTTTTATTAGATAGACAAAATAAATTAATAAGAAAATATTTGAAAATAATTCTTGAGGAGGTTTGAACAGTAGTTCTCTCGTTATAATAGAAGAACAAAAATTATATTCCCAAGCATACTTCATACCATTTTGTAACTGACCGGCACTAATTGTACCTCCTTTGTTTAAGAAGTTAACAATTCTACTTGACTGAATTCTCATTTCTTGCTGAAAAAATTTTCTTTCATCATCTTACAATATGTGCAGACCACTTGCGTAGGCAACGAAATAAAAAAATAAAACACTGGAACTTTAATCGATGAGAATATTCTCCAATAAGTAACCAATACTTTATATACACTGTTACTATGCACATTTTTATTACGAATAACGCTCAACGACATTCGTGACCGTAACCATTCACACTGGTTTTCAATATATTAATAATAAAATGCAATTTTCATTCAGTAGGTTAATAGATAAAGTAAAAGTCTTTTTTTTACTATAGTATTACAAGGAAAGCTAGTTAAAAACTAAACGGGAAAAAAAATCAAACATCAATAGTCCATCACTAAATGCTCATTTGTCAATTATAAACTAGATTTTCTTTCCCATTTATTATTTATATAATAAGGAAATTTTAGCATTGCAAATGTTAAATTATTTTAACTTCTGGAAATGTTCTTACAATCTATAGACTACAATTTAAACATTGTACCTTTTTAAATATAAATATATTATTTTATACAGAACACACACAAATAAGTTTGTTCGGAGCATAGTATTCTTTTTCAATTTCTACTATTAGTTCATTCTTTCCCTATATATATATATATATATATAGTCAAAATTTCTCTACAAGAGAGAGCTGAATAAAGATGATCAAAACTGAAAAGATTGAAATTAAAAAAATAACCAGACAATAGAGATTTTAAAAGGATATATAAAAAATAACATATATATATCTTGTTCAAATTTTCAATCGTTAATAAAACACTTTCTATTCATCCATTCAAGTTCAAATACATTTTTAAACTTGTATTGGATGACACTTGATGTTAATACAGTTTTTTCAAATATTAATTCATCAAGTAAGTTTTATTTTTTATTTTAAATTTATTCTGTGTTATTTCCGTCACAGTAACAACTGGCTGCAACCGATGGCACCAGTACATTTTTCTAACGAAGTAAGAATTAACTTAATTTTTTTTTTAGATTACTTGTTATTTGACAATCTTATACCAACGAATTTAAATGTTAATTGAATTAGAAAAAAATATCTCGATTGTATTTTCGTTCCTGAAAAATTGTTTAAACTTTCTTCTTATGAATGTTTTTATCGTACTTTACTCTGATAAGTAATATCGTGAGAATATACAAAGCAATGTTATTTGATGTGATATGGTCTTACATTTTACATCCTATGAAAGCTATGCTATTTGATAAGTGTGTTTTGATTTTCTTGACAAGACTTCAGCATTTAAAATCACGCCATTGTAAATAACTATTAAGTTATATCTTCCACACTTCTTAATTTGACAATAACGAAGATTAATTTCTTCAATAAAGGCATGGTTGACGGCTTTTAATTTGAAGGATAACATTAATCTCTCTCCTAAGATACATCAAACATTAAATAATCTGAAAGCTTTAGTCAAGTTTTAATTAAAATATTATTCTCTTTACATTTTATTAACATATTCATTTATACATTCGTAAGTTAATCATTGTTTCACATTATTAAAGTTCATTTTAATTAAAACACATTAATAAACAGGAAATGAGTTTTAAGTAATTTACGCTTTATGATTTGATTTTAAAACCGAAGCTGGAAAAGTGTTATTAAATTTGAACAATAGATGTGTGAAGTGTAATGATTTGTAATTCAATTCCTTAAGGGGTAAATTTCAGTGAGACTCATACATTCCAATTAAAGTTACCTTTGTTTTGGAAAGGAGAGAGCAGGCTTATAACTTTGTTGTGAAGATTGGAAAGTGTTTTATTTTGTGTAGCACTTTCAATGCTCTGCAAACATTTTAAATGGAGTTCAGGCTGATTTAAATTGAAGTCTTCGTAACAAAATGACACAATTTCCTTTCCCTGAGTGATAAACCATAATTAAATTGCTTTCGTTTATTTATTCATAGGTAACATTGTTAAAATAATATTCTATTTTCAATTTATTTAGGCAGACTAGTATCATAACACAAATATTATAAGAAAAGTTTTAAATTTAGAGGGGTTTTGTTGCTTACTTCCTTTATTTTGGAGTATATTGAAATAATTGAACGATGTATTTGATGGTTCAATGTCTTGAAGTAAACGGTTTCCATTAATATAAATAAATAATAGAAGAATAAAAAAAAATTTCGAATTTTTATTTTGTAAAAAGCGAGTTTCTTAAATTACTTTTTGTTACTCAAATAGGATAGCTTTCTGAGTATAAGGTACTTCTTTTAATCTAATGAATTAATTTTTTAAATTTCATAATGACTTGCTTTTTCTAATTAGATTTCTCTAGTTTGGTTTTTAAGGGGATCCATTGTGACATTTATAATACAATGCCTATGAACAATATTCAAACAAACATTTATTCTTATTTCTTAGAATTTCTGTTAAGATATGTTGAAAGGTAGGCTTTTGTGTATTGTTTTCATTTTTTTAAATTTAGATATAAGTTATTTTGTTACATATTTTTAAACTTTAAATACCTGGATAAATAACGTATCATCACTTGAAACTAAATTTTCAATTAAAAAGTAAGTGAAATTACTGTAGTTACATAAAATATTTATATAAAATAATTTTAAATACAATGAAGATTGAGAGTGGGTTCAAAGGAATCATTGACCTCCATTTAATTAGCATTCATGTACGGAATGAGTATCCGAGATGTTGTTGAGTAAGCTTGATTGCGCGAGAGGAAATAAATATTCTTAAAATAAACATTCATAAAATAAATAAAGGACAAAATATAATAAGTTTAAAAATATTGATTTTTTGTCATCAACTCTGGAATCTCTCTAAAAACTCTCAGTGAAGTGCTTATTTTATCTTGATAATTTAATCCAAATGTGAAAGAAAAGGTTCTTAACAGATTTTGTTAGTGACAGGGGTGGGCAGACTTTTCCAGGGTGGGCTATTTCTAATTTTTTCAAGGAGTTGCGGTCCACCCAGTGTCAGTGGCGCAGACAAGGACGGGAGAGGGGTCCATGGGTCTGAACCCCCCCTCGAGGCTCTTCATTTTTTTCCGATTCATTATATTCCCATGTATATAGTATGTAAAATGTAATTAAATATTTGATATTAGTAATTTTTTTTATTTATTAATGTTAATTATTTATTCCGTAATTTATTTTTTGCTATTTTTTGTTCCCGGCAATCTAGACAAAATAAAAAAAAAAGAATGTTTGGTTGCGTAAAGAGTTTGATATGAGAATGGTAAACTTTCAACCTTCGACCCCTTTCCCTTTCAAAATTCTTGGGTACGCTACTGCCCAATGTCATAGGAGCGGTGAGATGAGGAAAAGGTTATTATTACCTTATAAAAAGCACAGAACTAAAATAAAAAAACAACACTTTTAAAACCGTGTTTAAAGCAAAACGCAAAATAAAAACTTAATAATAATAGCCCCAAATATAATTCTATCAAATGATACATTCATTGTGAAACAATTCAAAATACATTAAAAAAATAAAACATTTTTATCTAAAATTAGTTTTTGTTGCTATAGTCAGTAGAAGGATTAATCTGTGTACTGTCAGAATATCTTGAATTTTCCGTATATAATTATTAACTGGTAAGATTTTTAAGCGGTCACCCCAAAATGTCTTGGAGGTCCACCGGTCGATCGCGATCGACGTAATGCCCACCCCGGGCGTAAACAGTATGTACCTGTAAATGTTTTTTCAACAACATTAAATTTAAAATATGATAACACACACGCACACAATTATATTTTCAAACAATTATTGTTTTATTAATGACACATTCTGAAGCAATACAACGGATTTCTTAGTTCTTAGCCCTAGTCAAGTGACTAGAAGTGCAACTGACCTATACCTTCGCCCTCTTTCCAATCTTCTTCACTAAGTAAACACAAGGAATTTGAACCTTGTCGCATTTTAATTTACAACACTCATTCTACACAGTGGGTGCATCTTTATACACAAATTCAATAAAATTGCAATTTCCCAACTTCGCTTCGTATAATTCGCATGTGTTAGATGAAGAAATACACGAAATTAGTAAAATTATATCTAAATTAATTAAAATGTATTGCATGTGCTGTGATTCTTTCTTCTTACTCAAGTCGTACCTTAACATTAATAAGTGCTAGAAAAGTAAAAGAATAAATTATCTTACTTATTTATATCCTAATTGATAAGTAATTCGAGAGGTTCGGTGTGATTTTTATTAAGGCATTTAGTATAATTCTCTTGAGTACAATTAATTCTGATTCTCAGTCTGCGCTCACTTCCAGACCTGAGATTAAGAAAAACTAATTAATCTTCATATATTCTACTTTAAATATATATATATATATATATATATATATATATAAGGATTTTCTCAAAAGCGTTTGAGAATAAAGATTAATGGAAAAAAGAATGAGCTTGATCCAAGATCAGGAAATACGCGTATTATTCTGCTTTATTTCATTCTTACTAGAAGAAGCGAATTTAAATTGAGATATACGTTGAGATTAAATCCTATATCAATTAGGATTAGTTCACAAATCTCTATATATTTGTACTTGTATCTCTAAAGCGAACGATTTAATTATTCATTTCTTCAATTGCATTTGCTACATGTTTGTAGTTAACAGTTTGCAATAGGATTATTTTAATCAAAAGAAACAGTTTTTAGTCTGCCTTGTACACTTTGCTGATTCAAATCCAGAATAATTCATAATTATTTTGATACCTTTGAATTCAAACTTTACTATGCATCTTGCAGTTTAAAATAACTTTTTTAATTGATAAATACAGTAAATAAATGCACGCAGAATGACTGATAAACGTAAATTACGGAAGATTATAAATAGTAAATTCTTAGTAATAATTCAATTCTCTTAGGAAATATTTCCCAGATACCTAGAAAATTTAAAAGAACATGTGAAGAATAATTTGTAACGTCTTTTAATATAGTCGTTTGCATATTTAATAAGGCATTTTGAAAGTCTTTTTAATATATAACTTAAAATAAATCATAAGTGACTTCATATTATTCATAGTATAAATGAAAAATGTTTAAATAACCTTTTACTATCGATGTGAAAGCAATACGACGTTAATGTAAACATGTATTTTATTCTCTTAACACAATTAATATACATCATTAGTAAAAGGAAAGAAAAGAAAACAAGTATTTCAAATCTCTGAAATTACATTATTTTGCTTCTAAATAAGCCAGTTACAGTTAATTACGTTAAAAAAATTATATCAACTAAGAATTATTTGTTTTAGGTCAATATCAGCTAAAAAGCGTATGTGGCTAAACTATGAAAAATATTTCAGACTTTTAATCTCCAAAATGATGAATAACTTTTAGTACATCTCGCTAGTTTCTTTAATGAAGCAAACTAGTACCCTACACTTCAAACATCCACATCATGCCAACGTGAGAGCTTTGAGCTTCTACACATAATATACACAGCTGGCCATACAAAATGCAACACCAAGAAGGACCAGAGATATCTATCACAGCGAAATTTGTTTGACAGATAATATGTTGTACAAAGATAAGTCAGGGGTAAGCGAAGCAATGGATGCCTTGCAGACATTCCTCTCAGCTGCAAATGGCGTCGAATGGTACGAGGGACACCGAATGATGCGTAACAGACTGAAACTGTTGTGCTGTGGTTCGTGATGTGGTAGCGCGATCCATCACTTCCATGCGCACTATCTGCCTGTCATCACGGGCAGTGGTGCAACGAGGAAGGTGCGATCGCCCCTGTCGGTCCGTCTTTTCTCCTTGAATCCAGAGATGACAGAGCCACATCACATTTGCCTGGTTTTGTCCAGTACGTTGACCAATTTCTCTGAAAGATAATCCGCTGCTATTCTTCCTATTATTAAGAACACTTGAAAATTGAGTGCCGCGGGTTGTGGTGCAGGAGCAGTGGGGCGATGCATAACACAACACTTCAGTAGGTTCTCACCACGGTGTCTCCAAACTCGAATCTGACCATCGTGATGTTACAGGCAGATGCGGGATTCGTCAGTAAACATAAAGTCGTTCCATTCTGTTGTCCATGTCTGCCGTTCATCGCACCATTAGCGGAGCAAACAACAGGGTTTCCAGTTAAGGGCAAACGAAACAATGGACGCCTTGCGAACTTTCTACTCTGCTGATAACGGCGTCGAATGGTTCGAGCGGAAACCGAGTAGTGCGTAACGGACTGAATCTGTTGGGCTAGGATCCGTGATGTGGCTACTGTGCGCCCAATTCACCAGTTATAAGGTCAGTGGTGCATCGAGATGGGAGTGATTGGCCCCGTAAGTCTATCGTTTCCTCCTGCATCCAGCGATGATAAATCCACAGCACAGTCTTGGTTTTATCCAACACATTTACAGATTTCTCTCAAGGATAATCCACAGTCCCTATAGGCTACTATTCTTCCTAGTGAAATTCAGAAACTTAGTCAAAAGATGCTCGAAATCTTCCCCGAGGTATAGGTAAACAGTTTATGCAGGGGGAGAAAACCTGCACGAAAAAATAATTGCCGTACTTCAAATCGCCAATATGTTCTTCCCTTATATAGCACTTGCGGGAGGCGCTACGGTCACCCGTCGTCTGCATTATAATGTTAATGATTTGCATATTTCATCGCCGCCAACGCATGATGTAAATTTTACAATTTTTGCTAGCTTCTTTCAGGGTGTTGCATTTTGTGTGGCCAGCAGTCAACATCAGCTGCTCTATATGGCGAATTTTAGGTGTTAATGACTCGAACGATGCAACATCGCACGCGAGTTTGAGGTCTATCTCGGCAACAATACATTATTGTTAATATAATTCTCCCAAGACAACAAGAGGGTCATTGGAGAAATGCATACAGGAATCGAACGTGCCCTAAAAGTGTTTAAAGCTTCAAACTGGTCAAGCGGGAAACATTCACCCCCACATTCTACATTTATATTTTCTCCATTTTTGCAGCTCAACATTCTGGAGCTTTTAACTACTCAATGATTGGTCCAGCGCTTCTCACCTAAACTGAATTGCAAATATAGCTGTTCTCTCTGTTAAATCAATCATAGAATCTTCACAAAATACCAACTCTGTTTAACTTTTTACATTTAAAATTTTTCTCTCTTTAACTCGGATTTCTTTGCTGCAACCGGGTTGGTTAGGCATCGCTTCACCCACTTCCAACACAAGATTTTTCATCAATTTTTACCTTATTTTGTAATTTTAATTTTATTCAAACCATAGTAATTATTTTATCTTATTAATTTACAATAATTATTTTATAAATTTTAAATATTTATTCAAAAAGGGCAAATTGAAAAGCGTTATAATGTCATCTATAATTTTTTGAATGAAGATGAATGATTGGAAGAATTAAATGATTCCACCACACCAAACTGCAACTACAAACTACAATATATTATGAAATTATGTTACTTTACGATAAATCTTATACTGTTTGTATTTTCATAATAGAATGAATTTAAAATAGCAAAACAAAAATGGGAATATTGCAAGATTCAATAAATATTAAAAATGTATTTATAATCTTCAGGGAAATAATATGTAATTTAAAATATTATTATGAACGAAAATATATTGCTTTGAAACAAAATATCGTTTGGCTTTTGAAAAATTAATGAAAGTGAAATACATTTTTAATATTTATAGATAGCGTAAGATTTATTTAACTTTATCTATATGACAACATCATAACAGCTTAAACCTGTTTCAATGCCTAATAAAACTGAAAAAGGATATACATCTCATAAAAGACTAACATATCTTTATCTTTTTCAAAAAATGCAAATAATGAGGATAGCTTAGATAATGCCAGAAAGAGAGAAGGTCTTAAAAATTCTTTCGATTTTGTTGACTATTAGTTTCTCCCTCTGGACATACAAACTTTCTTCACTAATTTTCAAAAAAATTGAACCTTTCAAAAGCTAGATATTTTGTAAGTAATAATAGATAACAATGGGGACAAGAATATCTCGAAATAAAGAAATATGTTATAATAGTAAATTCTTATTACGGAAAGATAAATATTTATGGATTAAGAAATCTTAGATCTGTTCTAATAAGAATGCAAAGTGAAAAACAAATAATATAAAAGTCTTGTGTTTTTATTTCAAAAAATATATAGAAATCGCTTTAGGGAAAACATTCCTTTTTTCACACTCGAACGAGAATATAAAATAAATGTTCAACTGAAAAAAATATAAAATATGTGGGAAATATTTTGCAATATGTTACTTCAGCATACTGTAAACATATATGTATATACTCAGAATTTTTCAATAAAGTAGAAATTGTTAGTAAATCTGAATGTTCAAAGAAGTCCCAAAAGTGTTTTTTTTTGTTGAATAAATGGTAAATCGAACACATAAAATATGTTATAAGATTTTCTACTCGTACTTTTTGGGGTGAAAATAAAATTAATACAGATATTTGTAATGTTTTTAAATGTGAGTATGTTTTTCACATGAAATGAAATAATTGTACATTGGAAAATATGCTTTTCAAAAAGTTAACACAGAATATATATAAGACTCATTAAAAAGAAAAATACACAGCTTTTAAAGATAAATGCATTTGATGTTACAAAACATCGTAAATATCTTTATTCATTAATAAACCATTTGTTTCTTATTTTCTTTAAAAAAAAATTCCATATAAATAGGAAAACTGTTGAATAAAACAGGATAAAATTTAAAAAATTACATTGCATCCCATTTAATTCATAGAAAAAAAATATGTTTGAATGTATAATAAATCATATCTACATCTAGCAATTCCTTTTCTTCTGTGTTTTCTTTTGCTTTGAAAAACTTCCGTAGCCATCATTAATCAACTAGTAATATGTTTTTAGATCTTTTTGGAAAGCCGTTTTGAGAATTGTTCTAATTTTAAGGTAAAGTAAGAAACTCCACTTTTGGTAAAACTAAAGGCAAATACGAAGCATACTAATAATCAAGTAGTTTTTTATGATTAACCAAATCTTTTTAGAAGTGTACAAATGTAAACCTGAGTTTAAAGCTAACAGAAAACCACAGAAGAGAAAATTATGTGCATCTAAATTAATTCCAAAACTAAAAAAAAAAATACTCCAAATATGATCTCTGTTTATTTTCCTTTACTAGTGGTTCATATTATTTTTACTTTAGTAAGAGGTATCATAGTTACTACATCAAATCATCCTTCTTAGTTCGAGCATTTGACCGAAGTTCAAAATTTAGAAGTACTTCCCCCATAGCCCAACATCTAGCAATTCCTTCTAATGTTTCTTCAGAGTGTGACGCAAAACAAAATCTTGTCTGTCTAAGAGAGCTGTTATGCAGGTGCACAATTTTTTAGAAGGGATATACGATACATCTAGATGTTTTGGAATCACATACAAATGCTGGGTTCCGAATTTTTTCTAGACGAGGCAAATAAAATTGCCTATGTTCGAGTTTTCTAAAAGTTTCTGTTGATAATAAACATTATTTGTAGAAAATCAGATGTGTTTTATTGTACATGTTCAGACCGGTATCATGGGGGGAGTTGCCTCATCGAACCTTTGCTATACGGTGCACTGACCTCCTCTGTCGTAAGACCATAAAAGTAGTCAAGGTTTGAAACCTTGACTACTTCTTCTAAAGACACCAAAGTCATTTGGGTATAACCTTCGCCCTCATTATATAGCTCGAGGGACATGGTTTCATATATTGCAGTAGTTGCAGAGAAATTTTGAAACATGCTTTGTAATTTTAACCTGTTTACTTCGAAAATGTCTGGGCATCCATGAGTCGAAGATTTGACAGCATCACAGCTATTGAATGAAAGTTTAAGCACTTTTTTTACCTGTATGTAGTTGACCATATTACATCTGTTGATGCACATTGAATAATAAACCACATATATTTACGTGGTACTCCTTTCCTTTTTATGTTTTCTATATACACTGGCGCTTGCAAATATCCTATCGTAATCAGCTTTGCTACATTTTCTATGCGAGTCATCAAGGTGTGTCATATGCCTCCTCAAGGGTGATGCTTTCTGTAGAGATCCAGTGTCCGCAAGGCGCTCCTTCTCCGTCTGAGTGAATCTGAAAAGAGACTTCAGAAATTATATGAAAATACATAAACCCTCCCCTTACGCCTCCTAGATGTATACAACACAGTTGTTGAGACTCTTTGCATCATAAGTTATGTAATACAGATAAATTCTTGCTTTAACGTTACAGCTCAAATAAATTCAAGAGATAAATTTGGTGCCTTTTGAAGAAGAATCTCTACAGAAAAAAATACAAATGCATTAAAGGAAACAATGAAATTAAGAGATTAAAATTTGTTAAATTTGAAGAAAAATTATTACTAAATTTTTAGAGGAACTTTTTTTAATTCTTTTTACCTGTAACACTTAAACATGAATACGAGTAAAATTTTTTTCCAAGGTACGAATTTCATTTTATTAAAATTATAAGAATCTTGAAAATGTTTTATAAAATTAAGACTCAATTTTTTTTTGGAATTTTTCATGTAATTAACTTTTTTTATTTACTAGAGTTGAATGTGATAGGTATAATCCATGATCCTATTTTAAGTATTTGTACATACGCTAAGACAATGGGGTGTTAAAGATTGATGTCTTAATTTGAAATCTTTTTTTAATATAGCATTGCATTACTTTTTCTCTTTAATGAGAATTTCAGTTTATTATTAATATATTATTCTCAAAATTAAAATTTTAATGTAGTTTGACATTACAAATATGAAGCCTCTAATAAAAATAAAACAGAAGCCTGATAAAAAATGTTAGAAAAAAATTAAAGATTATAAGTTAAAAATGAATATAAAATAAAAATAGCTTGCATCTATAGCCTTTTGATTAAATGTACGTAATAGTTTTAAAAGAAAAAAAAACTATATAAGAAGAAACACTCAGTAAAGATGATATCGTGCACTACTATTTTTCGAATGTTTTTAGTAAAATAATGTAAAATAATTCTTTTATTCCCCATTCTACACAAATGAAATTTATTGATTTATTAAAGTTACTTACATTCTTTAATTCAGTCATAGAACAGGAAAACACCCACTTTAATTTTATGAGAGTTTGCTTTAAAATAAAAACTCTTAATTCATTATTCGACGTTTAAACTAGTCATAAAATAACACAATTTAATAATTTTCAGTTGCTTGGAAGTTTCATACATGTCATGTGAGAGAACTTGAAAGTGATAATTTTTTGATAATTTTCTGCCATAGACAATTTAAAATTCAGCAATAACAATCTATACTTGGTTTATTGTATGAAACTTTTAAACAATTACAAGTGAAATGTTTCAACATAGATTGAATTGCTAATTTAGTAGTAAATCAAAATAAAGAATTAATATTCTACTAAAAAGGTTGAAAAATAAAGTCATACCTCCCATGTTCTCATCGTATGAAATATATTTAGTATCAATCAGGAATTTGACAGAAAATTAAGTTTAAAACTTTTCTATCATTCATCTTTTTAAAATAGAATCTGCAAATCGTAGATTTTAGAAACTAAAAAAACATAATCTCCCGAAATAATAGATCATTGAAATATATAGCATAAAAAAGTAAAGCAGAATTTAAGGAAATATTCAGGTAACTGAATTTAAGTACTTGATTAATTTCGGAGCACGAAGAAAGAATTAATTTGAAGTCCTAAAATTGTTGCATTGCAATAACTGTTTAAAAAGAATAAACGTTCAGAAGTTTCCTTTCTTTAACTTAATAACGCGAACACTCAAATATATTTCATTTTTAAGTTCTTATATATTTCATTTCAGCAAAGTTTTAGTATATATTTTTTGATTAAACTCTGGGCACCAATTTATACTTTTTAAAAATAATCGTCAGAGTAAATGTAATCTGTATCATGATGAGATAAACTATCATGGAGTAATTATACCATTACTGAAAGTTTTTACAAAGTTATCAAAAGGTTTCTGTATTGACAAATCATACAATTTGCGATGAAATACGACTTTTTCCCACGACATGAAGAAAAATGCTCCACTTTTATTCCGAATCAGATAAACAAAATGATCCTTTTTTATCAATAACATTCACTCTTCCCAATGCTTACAGGTTTTTTACTAATCGGTATGTTTACAGAAAAGATCGAGGTGTGTAGTTTTTTACACATTTAAATAGCATGTTGATATATATGTTAAACACAATAACCGCTTATAGATGTTATTCATTTGTCTCTTCTCGATAGTTTTTGTATGTATAAAAAGTAATTTAGTCACGCTAATGTTTAACAGGGAGAATTTAAATCTCTCACCAATTTATAGGTAAACAGTAATATATAACCATAAATTACGATAAACTGCCTACTGCTCATGTGCATAATTTATTTATTTGGTTTTTTGTTGATAACTGTTGGCCAGGAAACCAACTTTTGAATTTTTTATTAAGTTGCGGTGTATTTTTATGGAATATTATTCAATTTGTTTCCTAAGATCAAGTCAAATGCTGTTAAGACGTAAGTTTTCCTTCTGAAGTAAAAATGTTTATTCTTTAAATTGAAAAATGTGCCGTGTATTGTGATAACAAAAGAATATTCTCATCTGATGTGCGGTTTTAGAACTGTGAGTATAATATAATTGCTTTCTTGTTACTCATTTTTCATCCTAACTTCGTGGGAACGTAGAAGGGACAAAATGCTTTCAAATAACATATTATGAAGTTTCCGTCAGCGGTATCAGTTGCTTTTTTACCATCGAAACACATGTTTGAAGTAAATGTGAGTGATGATGGTAAAGTGGAACTTTCTGGAGTAGAAGGAAAATTTCTCAACTTGATATCATCCATTCTGAAATTTAAATATTATTTGGCAAGTCCACCTTACAGAGACTGGGGGCGTATAGATGAAAATGGAAACTGGACTGGTTTAATGGGTATGGTGCACAGGAAAGAAGTTGATTTTGCTTTAAGTACATTAACCATTACCGAAGATAGAATGGAAGCAGTTCATTTCACTACACCGTATACCATCGAAGATGTAACATTCCTTGTGGAAAAGCCAGGTCTTGTTTATAATGGTATCAATATCTTCCAGCCGTTCGATTTTTTCACTTGGATATGTGTTCTGATGGTTCTGATTTTTTCACCTGGAATATGCTGGGTCTTCCTGAATTTAAAGCACTCTTACATCAAATTATTCTTTAATTTTTTTGGCTTTCTCCTCAGACAACCAGTGAGCATAAACACTAACTCAGTGAAAACTAAGCTGTTATTTTCTCCTTGGTGTTTCTTCACATTAGTGGTGTCTTGCATATATTCTTCGATAATATTTTCTTACATGACATTACCTTTGCATCAAAAAGGTATACATAACTTCCGTGAATTATCAGAAGCAGTGAAAAGAGGGTCATATAGATGTCTAGCTGAAAAGGGCACAACAATTACAAAATACATGATTTCTGACGATGCGGAATACTTAAAGTTCCTCGGTGAATCTATTGAAAATAATAAATGGTTTTTTTACATGTCAGACGCAGGAATAAGGGACATTAACACGAGAAACACTGCAATATTAAATGTGCATTTCAAGTTGGAAATGATAATTGGTTTGAAAGGTGTTGCTGATTCATTTCAAATTTCTAAAGACGTATTTGCGTCTTGGAAATTGGCCTTAGCAGTTCGGAAAGATTTTTGCTGTAGAAAGAAATTAAACAAAGTGATATCTAGAGTATGGAACTCAGGATTATTTCATAAAATCAAAAGCGATGAATGGTTCAAATTATCGTTATCAATATCTAAATCTGATGAAGTGAAGACAATGAGACAAAAAATAACGATAAAAGATATTCAAAATTTATTGATAGCCCTTTGTGGGGGTTATATTTTATCTAGCTGCGTTTGCATTGGAGAAATAATTTATTTCCATATAAAACGAGTTTATTTTAATGATTGATTATTAGTATTTGAAAGTATGCAGGTATAAATTTTTAGAAATAATTCAGTTTTTAATGTATAATATATTTCAAATTGTGTTGAATCCTTGTTCAAAAGAAATATTCTGTACAGTTTACAATTAAAATTTTACATATCAGTTTAGGATATTATTTCAATTTTATTTCATCATATAATAACATCTAAAAGTCATATTACCAATGTTTGACTTTTAATATTAACCAGAAAGAACTGTAGTTTTATTTAAATGTACCTCTTTTAATAACAAAAGGACTTTCTATAAGATTTCAAGGTGAGGTATTCTATTTATTTTAATAATTATTTTAAACAGTGTACATATGTGAATTAATGTTAGTCAATGAACACAATTTAAATATCTCATTCATGCAAGGCGCGTTGATAATATTTCAGATTTTCAAAGAAAGATTTTTGCTTAAAAACAGAAAGAAAGGAAAAAAGGAAGAAAGACTTGTAAAAAACAGCTAGTAGTGAAAGTAATATGATTAAATGACATTCCTTTCTAGTTTAAAACTTTATAAATGTAAATAAAGCAGAGTATTACTATAAAAGAAATTTCTATTCACAATTATAAGCATTAGATAGGATTAAATTTCAAAAATAAAGTATGATCTTCAAGTCTTTTATATTAAATATTTGCGTATGTACTTAACAAAATAAATTATATACACTCAGATTTTTCCAAACATTTAAACAATTTATTTTGAAATTTACTTATGGACACAACAAGTGAGCTGTATGGCTTTAATTGATATTATTTCCAACTTGAAAATTATAAGGAAGTATATATTTTTTTTAAATTTCTTCTGCATAATATACTTGATAAATGAAGAAAAAATATTTCTCGATCCCAATATACTCAATTTATAAAAAGCTGTTATTGATATTTTTGAAATTACAATATTTTAATTTATCTTACTATTTAGAAATTTTTAAATTTTTTTCTATTTAAACTAAAAGCTGTGGTGTAACAGCTCATGGTCCAAGACCTTCTGTGTATATCTCAGAAAATGTGACCTTGGGCGCGGAAGTGCATGAGCAGATTTTCCGATCAGGTGGTCAGTTTGACGTGAGAAGGGAACTATATTAACTAATAAAAAGCACCAACCTTGCTTGGGAACTAAACACTGGTGACGAGTCACCAGTGTTTAGTTCCCAAGCAAGGTTGATACTATTTTATCTACCTACTAAATGGATAAATGCTGAGTCGACGTTGCCTAGACCGGGATTTGAGCTTCGGATTTGTATTTACTATTTAAAAGATGATAAAAAGATTCAACATATTGTTACTTTTGAAAATGATGTTTTGAAACCTATGTATGAGAGAATTTAAGTTCCATAGCTACATCTTTTAAAATATGTATTGTATCATATTTATCAAATGGCTACTTTTCTTAAGGAGTTTAATGAAATTTACTGAATCTCACTATTATCAAAATAAAAATTCAAAAATCAAATAATGTAATTCATTAAAAATATGGATGCCAAATTAAAATCATCGTACATATTTTAAAACTGTCTACCTTTTGTATTGGCTTTATGAAAATTTTAATAATACAATTCAAATCGATTGCATGGCGAAACATAAACTGAAGCTCAATCCTTTATCCTAAGCTTAGAAGTTTGAATTACATTTAATTCTAAAATTTAAAGAATTTGAAACACAATTTCATTGCTAGCTATATATTATAAATATTTCAACGATTAACAATATTACTAAATTTTGTAATCTACATATGATATTTTTTAAATATTATAAATGACTTAATTGCATACCTGAAAGGAAAATGATTTTAGTCAATTGTAAAATCCAAATAATTAAATATTGATATATGCAGATAAATAAGTATTTATCAGCGCGAATTTTATTTCTGAATTGAATTTCAGAAACTTGAATAATTTGTATTATATAAAAAAATAATACACATAAAAAAGTTTTCCAAAATTGCAAAATTCATTTTATTTAGTGATTTTTCAAATATGAGTAATAAATGCACAATTTTCTATTTTAATAAAACCAGCAAGTGTTTTTGTTGAGATTATTCTCCGTTTAAAGTAATATGTCTTAATCTCATTTGCAATTGTATTACACAAGAAATGCTCGAAATTTATTTAAAATTAAGTTCAGTTTAAACTTTTTTATGGCGATTTCTAAAATCACATAACTTTAACTTTAATGTTTTGTGTATATTGATTAAATTATTGACGATACTTCAATTTGAAATACTTTCATTTTGGCATAATATAAGACATTTAACATTGCATTTAGTCAATCTATTATATATTAGCATTATATTTTCCTATTAAAGGTATATAATCAAAGGAAAACTGGCTTTTAGAAAGAATATTTTAAGCAAGATAATTGCAAACAATAATTAAATGAAAATATTTCTGAACAAAGTGCTTTTTTTAAGGGGACACAGTACGATTCAATTGACAAGAATCGGTCAAAAAATCAAATATAATTTTTTTAGCCTAAATTATTTTTTATATACTTTTCTATAACCTCGCAAAATTTGAAAGCTCTAAATTTCAAAATTGCAGAATTATAATAGCTTTTAAGTTCGTCTTTATTGACATTCCTATGGCAAATCAAAACTTTAAACTTACTTATCTCAGAAAGGTAAAATATCTAGTTTGTCTTCATTTAAAATGCTAAGGCTTTTTTTTATTTTGCCAAATGCTTAGAATTTTTTTTACCTATTGCTATTTTTTGAATCAAAGCACTACTTATTAATTAAAATCAGAATTTATAAATTTTTTATGAAATTTTCAATAAGCATTCATAAAAATAAGTATTGTATAAATACCAATCATGTTATTGAAAAACCCATACCAATTTTTGTTATACATAGTTTGACGTACTTGTAAGTCAAATCTCAAGCGTGTACGTAAATTTTTGTAAGAAGAGTAACATTTTAAAATCACTTCACAAATTTTTCCTTAAAAAATTAATTGACTAACTTTTTATGAAATTTTGAGCACAAAATCTGTTTTACATAGTATACACACATAAAAGGCAACCAAAAATTTTTGAAAATCCTGAAATTAAAATTTTTTTTGTAAATCGTGCCATGTCCCCTTAATATATCATTATAACGAACGTTTATTTTATTTTATACATGGATTAACGCTTGAAATGTCGATAGGCATTTGAATTTTTCAAGTTAGGAAATTGAATTAATAATTCTTATTGTGTTATCTATAAGATTTTCAATCAAATAGCAGATTTTAAATTTCAAAATGCAACACTGAAACAAAAACATTAAGAAAACCATTTCTAAACGGTGAATATAAAATATATTGTAATATTAGCTAAGCATTTTATAAGCTGATCATGAAATAGATGAGAGACACGCTTTGAGAATTAACCTGAGATAGAATTAAATGAAAATTTTTCAAATAATAAGATACATATATGAAATTAAAAAAATCTTGAAGTATAATATTTTAAGGAGACTAATCCCCAGAATGTGTGTGTGTGTATGTTTAAAAGTATAACACTCATAATTAAAATTTGAAATAGCTATTTTTGTTTTTATATTAATGTAATTTTAATTATTTGACTGTGATAAATGAAATAATTGATTTAAATTAGAAATAAATATATTCATCCTAGATTATTAAAAAACGTATGACTTTTAATGAGTAGCATTTTTTATTAAACTTTTGATAAGTATTTTAGTCATTTTACATATATCAATGATTTTATTTTAGTCACTAAATGATAATATATTGTACGCTTTGTGATTTAATATGCCTAAAAAGACCGTTATAACACATTTAATTATTTCATGTTTATTGCAAGAGTTTAATGATTAAAACCTTATTAAATTTGAGAGATTTTTAAAATTTAATTTACTTTCCTCAAAAAATGTTATCTACTTGTTTTGAAAAATAATAAAATAAGTTATCTTTTGTTCTATTTCTTAAATTTCGTAAAAATATAAATTTTGAGTTAATGGCATTTTTTCGGAAATATAAGAAAATACACGAATTCCGTTTATTATTCGTATATACGAAAGTAGAAATAAATTAAATTCTAAATTTTTCAGTAGAATTAATAAAAAATTTTGAAAAAATCATTCCACACACATAAAATATATATGTTATTATTATATGCATTATGCATTTTTATAAAAAAAGTTTCAATTCAAATTCAGAAATTGAGTTCTTTACAGATTTTGGATTTTTTTCTTTAAATAAGTTACGTATGGAAATCTCTACTTCTAAAAGGGAATTAAAAAGCAAATTTTTATGTTAATATTTTTCCTTAAATAAATGCAATATTAAACTATAGCAAAATTTTATCTTACTTGAGAAAATATTAATGTCGAAAACTATATCACACATTTATCAAATGAATAAAAAAATAAAAAAAAATAATTATTTGAAAAACTTAATTACTGTACTCTACTTAAAGTATTATAGAAGGTAATTAAATCGTTTGGAGACTATTTTTTCAATAAAATATACTCAAGTGTTAAAAAGATATGATAAAATATGGCTCAGAGATGAATCGGTCATTATATTCTTCAAACATGTTTACGTTTATTTTTATTTATTTCCGAATTATACTTTAATTTGACAACTAAGATAATATACGACTACTTCTATTTTCAGTTACATTTTTTTCTGATCAAAGAAAGCAGAATGAGATTTGCCTTTTTTTAGAATTAATAGAAAATTTAAAAGCGTATTCGAAAACATTCGTTCTAAAGAGTGAAGGGACGGGGCCGCTAGTGAATGCTAAAGGACTTTAAGAGACGATATTGAATTAAAAGACAATTGGTATGTATAATAACTGAATAAGTGTGTGGTGCGGAATGATTTGACAGAGGAATATGGATGCTTGTAGTGTCTTTTTAAGTGGAAGAATACGATAATTACACTAAGCTATTGAAATATGTTCTAAGCATAATTGGATTTTAAAGTTTTTTTTTACATGTAGACTCAGGAGAACCATCAAACTTCACAAAGGAACCTCCAGAACCCACAATGAACGAATAAGTAAAGTTCAAAAGTGGGTACCATTTGTTTTTTAAATTTAGAAACATGCTGCAACAAACTACATTTCTTCTTAAAAAAAGGAACCGATTTTATAAATGTAAGGGGGGTAGTTTATGAGTACAATGTATATGCACTACGGCCTATCAAAGTTTGAGTATGATGAAAGGAATGAAGACATGAAAGGAATGAAATGCCAGGATATGCAAATAATTAGTGTTTAAGCAATATAGATCGAAAAGGGTGCTAGAAACATCGAAAATGATGCGAGATTTTTCATTCGGAAATCCCATTTAAATGTTGGCTGTTGATTAACTCCTATTATGCCTCACATAAAAAAGAAAGACGACAACTAATACGTAGTGGCAGGATCGTGGTGTATCCTGATTTATTTCTGTTTGCTTTTGTGGGAATCCAGCGAAGCTGTCATGCGGATATGGGGACATGATACGAAAATTAATGATAAATTAAAAAATGCTGTTTGCATAGTTAAAAGAATGATTAAAAATTACATATTCTTTTAAATATAACTATTATAATTTAGATGCTCTGCTTAAAAAATTGAATGGAAGCTTATTTTTTAAATCATAAAATTATCTAGCTTCCTATTCTTATTAGGTTAATTTAAAAAAAATATTTTTTTTATAAATAATCTTTTATAAATATAATATTTAGTTAAATTATAAAATACTTCACTTTATAAACTGATAATCTTTTATATAAATAGAAACATGAAATGTTTCTTTTAAACAAATTATAACTTGGTCCACATTAAAATAAATACTTTAGATTACTAGGTGCTGCTTTTTCTAACTTATTTTTTTAAGATTCTTATTCTGTGAGAATATATTATATTTATTACTTAGGTGACTAGAAATTAAAACTGAGGTTAAATGTAAAGTTAAGATAAAAAAAATCTTATTTAAGGAAAAATATAAGATAAATAATGACAAATCTAACACACACATCCTAAAAATAACATTTCTAAAAATAAAATGGAGTATATATACATATTTTTTAAGTAATAATGTATGGAATTCGACATTTATGCTTAAGCACGAATATGTGTGCGAATGTTTTTGATATATATAGTTCATAATATTTTAGAGAGTACATAGTACTCACGACGCACGCACGCACACACACACACACACACACACACATATATATATATATATATATATATACTGATCAAGAGATTCAGAATATTTTGATATTTTATTTCCTCTGTTACTTTGGGTTAAACTTTTTATCTTTAAGTTAATAAGAAGAAATGAGAAGTATATTTTTAAAATCTTATGAAAACGTTAGTAAAAAGTGTGTTACAGAGAATTGGTTTCATAAAAAATTGACTTAATCGCTTTCCGACAATTTTAAAAACGTTTCTTTCTCCAGGGACAACACCGCTGACAAAATTTGCATAGAACATACAGATGTGGTTAATTATATATAGTTATACATAATTTTTTTAAAATATTGTAATATTTGAAATGAATATGAGATAAATAAAAGAAACTTTTACTAATATTTAAATAATATTAGCTGCCAAAATAAGTATATTTTGCAAAATTCAAATAGCATTTCAGAACTAAAAAAGATTCCAGAATATTTTTTTAATAATTGTCAAAACGTTTTTCAAAAGCAAAACACAAAATTAATCTTATTATAAACCCAACATGAAATAAACAATCTTAGTTCACATAATTTTGAAAATTATGTAGTTAATAGGATGCACATTGATTTTTTTAAATAATTATTTATAATTCACAATATTCTCTAGAAAATATCCGAAGAAATTGTAAGTATTTATAAAGATATAATACATTTATAAAAAAAAGAGATGAATATTCAAGACTGAGTTAGAACAATGATTTTAGTTTGATAAAAAAAAAAGATATTTTAAACACATCTGAAGAACATGAAATAATATTTTTTTCCAATGTATAAAGTTGTAACTTATATGTATAAAGTATCTGATATTCAAATAACGAAGAACAATTATTTTTCTTCCTTTTTACAAACGTCTGAAGAAAAAAAGAAGCTTTGAAAATAATTGAATGACAGGAATAATTTCGTAAAAAAATTGAACTAGGGTGTAAGGAACAGTTAAGCCATGATCATCACTAGAGACAGTAAGATTACACCATAATCTCTGTCGTTGAGTATGTTCGTAATATTATGGAGTCATTCTGTCCATAATATTGAAGGAGTAAGACTTTCTCAGGAGAATGATAATGTGTTAAGAATAGGTGATTGAACTTCGCGTGATGAAAAGAAGTAAAGACGAGAGGGAGGGGAAGTGACTAAATCGATATATATAACGACTTCATACTTATAAAAAATGTACTCACTAGAAGGCTAACGAATTTTTTTTATTTGTTGGAATTTATATGTTAATTTTACGCACATAACAGAAATATTATGCAAATATCACTATTATTTAATATTTTTTTAATTTATAAATCTATTTTTAAATAGTTAAATTTATAATTTTAAATATTAATTGAAACACACTAAATGAAATAAAAAAATAATGATCTACAGTAGCTCATTTGAAATAAGATTAAATATTTTTTTTTAAAAATCAAAACACCTATCTACATTTCATTGACGGAAGAAATGAACTAGAATTTAAAAGAAATCATATGTTCCTAAAGAAACTGTTCGAATGTAGTCTTTCCAGGAACATTTATTAGACCTTTCGTTTATATTTGTTTCTACCAAATTTACCTCGTCTTTAAATATATTTATACTGTAAAATAAAAACAATATATATATATATAAATCATGTTGCCAATTTTCTCTGAATTTTATCTTTACTAATAGTGGATGGTACAATTGTACTTTCCAGAGACTTACATTCAGTAATAAAAGATGGTTGTAGTTTTCATTCAATATGCTATGCAAACACCATAACAACCAGTATTCCCTTCCGCAACGGTATTTTGCCTATAAAATCTGATAAAATATGTCATAGTTGATCATTAATTTTGCCTTTTATTGCTTATAAGTTTTTTAAAATCATTCACAAGTTGGTAGATGTGTGTACTGTTGAATACGTGGTTTTTGATATTTGAATATTGCTATTGTTATGTATATATATATATAGCTTTATTCTCTCACACTTCAGTATTATTATAGTATACTTAAAAATATTCTAAACACAAAATACATAGAGTCTAGAGGTCCCTCTACATTGCAGACCATTATAAAGGGTATTGCAATTTGTATGCATTGTAGAGAGATTTGTATTAGTAATTGTATTGCATACATTTTTAAAATCCTTCCTCAGAGGTGAAATTTAGGAAGTATTTAAAATCACAAACAATATTGAAAAAAAGTCAATCCTGATTTTATAACTTTTTATTAATCAAACATATTTTAGGAAACTTCAAATTATTCTTTAAGATTATAGATACAACTTTTTGTGGTTAATCGTAACGGTACATAGAAGGGTGATTTAATACCAGTAAGCACGTGACAACAATAATATATCATTTTCCAAATACTTATACAATGAGAGAAGTAATATCAATTTTTTGTGTAGGTAGAATTAGAATATATTGTTGCAAGAAACACTATTCATAAAGTTTGTATTCGTATTTATGCTTCAAAACCCCCCGCAAATGATTTTATAAAGAGGCATTAATTTTTAATTGCCTCTTTAATGTTTAAACAATACAAATACAACAGATTTCTCTTTTCTCATAATTATATTTAACAAAATTATATCAACACGAGTGAATACTTCACCGATTAGTTTATTGTTTATTAACAAAGCTTTTCATTGCAATACGAATACTATGAATGCTTAACAGAAAATATCTATGAGCTTATAATAAAATTCGTCCTTTTTAATCTGTACACTGCTAAATTTGAAGAGTGGGTTGTTAGTGGGTAAATTGTAGTATCTTAGTGTGTAATTATAAGCTTAAATTAGTAATATCTTCCTACTTTATGCTTATTAATGATGTACGAATATGAGTATAAAAATTCAATCTAGTGTTCAAAAAATGATTATTACCTCTTAGAAGAAAAGAACGGCTTTTTAATAAGCACTCTCCAATTGTCCTTAGCATAACTAACTCTTAAATTAATTAAAGTTTCCCTTTCAAAATAAGTTTTAGTGCCTAATTTGTAAGTGAACCTTTAACACAATAGAAATTTAGAGAAATATGCATAATAAGGAAGTTAATGCAAACAATTCTGTCTTAAATATATGCGTGTTAATAAATTGTTTTAATATTGACCTAAAAATTTTAAGATACGTAATTATCGCACCTTAGGTTTACTTAAAAAGGCTACACGTTGAAAAGAAATACATTTTTATTTTTAAAGTAATTATAGTTTGCCACGAAGAATTTTCAAAGAATCTCAATAAAATTACTGGAAATAGGCATCATTTTCTATATAAGACAGCTAATTAAATTTTGGTGAATTCAAATAGGCAATATTACTTTGTGTATATGTAGCGGTTTCAAAAAATAAGTTGAATAATATTTAATGGTTATATTTAAATACAATCTGTATTTACAAATAAAAATTAAGTAAAATTTTTTTAAAAAAATTCTTTTAATGAACAATGAATAAAAAGAATTTTTTGAAGATTTTGAAGTATATTTTAACATAAAGAGTGAAGCCATTAAGATCATATTATCATTCTTATTTCCAAAATGATATTTTGCCAAAACTTACACCGAACAGAATTTATTGCAATCTTGTATTTAAAAAAAGCTTCAAGATTATTTTTATTAATGTAACAAAAGTAAATGAGAATATTAATGATTAAATGTAACAAGTTTACATAACGTAATGTGAAATCTCACTGGAAAAAAACTATAAAACTTAAAATGGTGCGTTAAAGTTGTGAAAAAAATGGACTTTAATTATGTCGAAAGATGCACAACATTTTAATTATGATGCCAGAAATGCTAAATAAAATTCAAAAATGACAGCAATGTACGCCACGATTAATATATATATTCATAAACAACAACAACAATAATAATATATACTAAATAGTTATAATCCTCTCTAAATAAGCATAAACAGAAGTATAACAAGAGAGTAAAGTAAAAGATCAGTAGCTACAGTATTACAATAGACAACTCTCAGCCTTAGGAACTAAGAAAGCAGGTTTAAAGAATGTTTTGTTTTGGTTTTTTGAATGTTTTGTGTAACTTTCATTTATAATTTGCTTATACTATATTCATGCAGACACATATATATGCACATTGTAATTTATCTAGTGTAAGCAGACTTTTCTGAACAATATTTTAATTTTTGCGATTTTTTTTCTCTTACGATTTATTTTGTTTTAATAATTTAAACCTAGCATAGTGAGAAACAAGATGTAAAAGAATTTTTAAATAATATTATTAGTAATGTTTTTGTTACTATGAATATGCTTTTATCAGTTTTATTTAAACAAATATCATCACATTGATTACCTGACGGAGGCGTTTTCTCCGGCTTAGGTATTAAATACAAAGTGTGTCAAGTGTTTTAATTTCCTATTAGCCACAAAATGACATTTCTTAATTACGTAGCATTAAAAATGAAATAAACTTTAAATACCCATCAATTTTTTGTGCTTAAACTAAATTTTTACTTAATGTTTTCAATTTTTTAGATTTTTTACACATATTTTTACAAAATTTTTCTGCGAAAAATTTTTATTTACTAAAGGCTCCTCTAAAAAAGAAAGTGACTTTGTAAATCATGAGACTGAAATGTAATCTGGTTACTGATTTACAATAAACGGATTATTCAGTATTTTCTGGGAAAGAAACTCTATTCTCTTAAACGGAAACCGAAAATGTTTTCTCCACGTAAAATGCATATTTTTACAAATCGTACCGGTTGATTCAAAAATAGTGTGACCAATTTCAGAGCTTCAGAAATTTTTATTGAATTAAGTTATTTATATGAAATTTTCAATGCAGTTTCCCTTAGCATAGTACATTTCACTCAAATGCTCAGGCCAAGCTAAAGAAGCCTTTTCGACTATTTTTGAGGGTATTTTTCAACTTCCTCTTTAATTGCTTTTTGAAGCCCTTGAAGTGTTCTTTCTTTACGTCTATTTAATTGTGTTTTTAAGTATACCGATAAAAAATAATCGTAAAGAACACAGTCTGAAGATGGCGGTAGTCATCTTAGGAGAGATAAACTTATTTTTTTTAATCTTTCAGCCATTTTATGCTTGGTTTTGAAGTATGACTTGGCGCAGGATCTTGATGAAAAACAAAGTTTTCTTTAAGGTAAAGACGTTTACTTTCTCTGATCATGAGCTTCAAAATTTGATTCTGATAGTATTTAGCATCAATTTTAGCCCTTGGTTCTACAAAAAATTGTTTTGTTAAGCTTTGAGAGGACATTCCCATTCATACCATAACATCTGATGGCCAACTTACCTTTTGCGAAATATCAGCGCTTTGCAACGCTTTTCACTTGAAATATATTGTATCTTCGTTTTTCCAGTTGCGAGTGACAGAACTTCATCCTAAGTTACCTATGTTTTGTATGTACCTTTGCGTAACATTAAATACAGAGGTCACACACACACAAGAAGGTTTTCTTCTTTTTTTCTACATTTTTGCAGATATTTGATGACAAACTGGCTTATTCACATTTTTATGAATAATTTTCTTTACCTGACGACAAATTGTCGATTGCCATACCTGTAGTTTGTTTCCTAAAGTTCTTTGAAGTAGATAATTTTCTACAGCAATAAGTCTTTTCAGTTTCTTTTTTTTTTTCTCCAAAGACTTCCTATCGTTCACATTTTTTGATTGGCAACCAAATTTTATTTCTCTTCGAAGTTTAGATAGTAGTTCCTTTTCTGATTTTTAAATGCTTTATTCATAACAGAATTTGAGCAACCATCCTTCAAAAACTGCAAAATTTCATTCTGAATTATACAAGTAAACATTTTAATTTTTTTCTGTTTTTAGATTGTAATATTTATGTCATCTATTCTTCATCGTAATACCTATAAGAGACAAAGTAATGGTTTATTGACAATGCAAACTTAATTTTTATATGTAAAAATTTGTATGTTTAACTTTAAAAAATTCTACAATTAGCAAAAAATAAAATATCTTTCTGTAAATTTTGAAAACTTTTTTATTCTCCCTAATGTTTCCACCTGTACGTTTTACTTTTATTTACATTTAGATTACTATTAAGTCGTTTGGAGTGATACTGTTGAAAGCAGTTGCATATTTCTGCTCAAGGATCTGTAACACTGTTCTAAATCAATTTAGTAGAATTCAAGAGATTTCATAAGACTTATTACCGTTATATAGGATAAACAATAATAATTTATAAGACAAGTGCAATTTAAATAAAATTATCTTTTTGTTAAATTTGAACACAGTAAGCTAAGGTATCATTCCTAGTATAGTTTTTCTAAAGTAATCAGACTATTTTTGAAGTAGACATAATGTATAACACTTAATTTTAGATAAACTACGTAGAAAGCTGAGTTTTATGAATGTTTAACATATACAGATTTTTAAATGATAAAGAGCAGATTTCAAAGATGAAAACATGATCATTGTTCCTAAATTGGAAGAAAAGGGTTAATATTACTTACTTGAGTTAAGTCAAGCAATATACTGGATTAACTGAACAATATCATTATTGATAAAGTTTAGAGTTTTTTATCAGCATATTTATTTTATATGGTGATAGATATAATTAGCGACGTATCAAATTTATAATCTGAAAATTTATAATACAAATATAATTCATTTAATATCAATTTTAAGTGTACGAGAACATAATTTTAAATCTCTTTTATCTTTAAAACTCTACATTCAAAAGAAACATTTTCATTCACATAAGCAGAACAAATATGGATTGCAGAATAACCTTTTGATAAATTATGCATGTGAATGTTAAAATTACGACTTGACTATACTGCTATTTTTTTACTAACAAAATAAAACGAAAAATGAACAATTGTACTTTTGAAATTATTATGTAACTATTAATAGTAAATAATGTGTTTCATTTCTCTCTAAAGAAATACAGTTTGAGAATTCGTAAAATAATAAGCAAAAATGAGATTTGTAATTTAAAGGTAGATTTTTGAAACAATATGTTTTTAATGTGCAAATATTTGTGTTTGATGAAGATTGAGCTGTATTTTTTTAATGCAACTTAATAAAGTCTGATAACATCGATGGTAATTTTTCTTAATGATAAGTCATCAAATAAAATCTAGATTTGTTCTGCAAATGCGTCATTTTAAAAATAGCATTTTGAAATTAAAATCCAAATATTTTACATATGAATACTTTATTATCTTAACTAAGCATAAAGAGACTATTATAACTTTACTTTCAATAAATACCTCTTATTCAATATATGCAATAGAACTAAGAAAGGTTTTCTATGTTATTAAGAAGCTTTCTAAAAAAATAGTTTGGGAATATTTTTTAATTTTAAAATTTACATGTTTCAAAAGAGAAATAATTTTGCAGATAACTTTCGGTTGTAGAAATGGTATGGTATTGCAAACATGCCTTAAGTATTTTTGATTTTATGCATGTGGTATTCGAAAGTACTAATTACAATGTGCATAACCATGTATTATTTTTTTATCTGACAAATTTATAACTCAATTTTTTTAAAAAATGAATATGGCAGTATCCAAAAGTTGATGAATTTGTTGGATTTTCCAATGGATTAATTTGTCTCTAATATAATTTGATTGCCACTGGAACTTTTCTGAGCTTTAATTCTTTGTTTTAGTTGTTTTGTTTAGTTATTGCGTAATTTAAATCAAGGTTGGCACCTTTTTCAACTGGTTATTCCTTCTTAAGTCTTTTTAAGCGCTAAATTATTCATCCAAGATGTTATTGTAGGCCCCACTATGAAGAGATTCGAAAATACAGATATATGTGTTGAACCATTCACATCTTTTTTTTAAAACAGATTTCATTTGTACTATATAATTGGACTTAGAATAACTTAGGAAGGAGATTAATTTGCAATACCAGTTTAATAATTATAATAAAGTTTTATCGAATTACATTTCCTTTCTTATGCGATCCTCCTCCTCCTAAATGATGCGTCAAATATCCAATTAATTCGTGATGTGCAAGCCAAGAACTAAGGCCAAAGAGACCTAAAAAATTGTTTAATATCTATGTCGCAACCTCTATATTAAAAAATGGCTTTTCATAATAACAATTAGAAAGTGACTACTGCGACAGTTTCTGAAGATTTAAATTAAGAAAACTGAACGAACATACCTGCTGAAAATTCTTTCAAAAAAGACGAAATTAATTAAAGTACAGCTCGATTTTTAAACTTCTATGAAAAAAATAATCAACTCATTCATTCACTTTTCCTTGCATTGAGACTAGTAACGATCCACATTTCAACAACACACACACAAAGAATGTATCATTTTAATTAAGAAGGAATATCAGAATTGTGTTTCCACTGTCTTATGCACAAACTATGGGCTCATTCCATCTTTTTATTATTGGTTGAGACGAAGTACAAACTACACATTGCTCGTAATGCAATTTTTTCAAGCGATTTCGTTTCTTCATCTAGAATTCTAATTTAAAAATTTCCCAAACCCAGTTTCATTCCTTGTCTAAAATTTTGATGTTTGTGCTTCATTTGAGGCTGTTTAGACAAGATTATGATTGTTTCATGTTATCTGTACTTTTCAATAATCAAAAATGTCATTGCAATAGTCTGAAACAATCGTTCTGTAATACATAAAAATGAATTTAATTGTTGTCACAATTCTCTTTCTTATTCGACTTTGAGCGTAAGATGAAAAAAAAGACTTATTTTTCTAAAATGAATAATTGAATCTCAAAATGATAAATTAAGAAAAAATGAAAAACATCACTATAAACTAAAGAAATGTAAGAAGATTTGCAAAAAAAAAAAAAAA